>JAPYZR010003895.1:0-44402 GCA_030522945.1 Trichopria nigra
GGTGATTGTATACGTTACGTAGAATCACCCTTCCAGAGCCCAAACTTTGAAAAAAAGTTTCAATCTTTTTTTATTTATATTTTTATTGTTGGAAAGCTCTGTCGGTAACTGTTCTACTTTAGAACCACCTTAAAGTAGTTATATAAGTAGTATAATGTAATAATGTTCTATATAATAGTCATTATATATATATATTTAAAGTCGCTTCATATAAAAAGAAAAAAAATTTACAGCCTGACCATCATCATATATGACTGATTATATATGAAACAATTAAATCTTTCATTATTTTCATGAAATATTTTCATATTTTCATATATATTATGCCATATATGCGTATACAGTACACACGTGACACTTATGTACAATCAGATATATACTATATATATTCACGTATGACAATTTTTCGAAATGTCATCACTATATATAGCCGCAGACTTTCGAAATTTCTTTCAATTACCCAATTCGAAAAATTAGATTTCAAATGAATGTGATATGCTTTCAAAAATTTCCTTCTAGACATTTCAAAGTTATATGCATGCAGCATGCAGCATATATATAAAGGGCATTAATTGCGGAACACGTCGTATTCGAATGTCAGCATTAATAGTCCGTGTGTATTATTCCTTGTCTTTGTTTCCAACGACAGTCTCGAGATTGAAATCACTGCGTATATATAGATTTGTTGGGGTGTAGATCACATTCGCCCTATACGTGATAAGGAATTATATATTCTGATAAAGTATATTTACGTTTATAAAGATTGAATTGTTTTTTAGCGATGAACCGAATCACTATCTAAAGGCATTACCTTTATTTAAGAGAGGCACTGATATACAGTGTTACCATATCTCTTAGCAAGGCGAAATTGATGGAAATTGGCGTTTCATCTCAGTTCCTACTACTATAGAATCATCAGTGAGGCAATTGTAGTAGGAACCTGCCTTAGATATTTTTTTTTTTTTGAAACACTGATTCATATATATAATTATCATATATTAATCAAATTAATCATATATGATGAATTCGTTTGATATATATGTATAGTAATTATCATAATTACTCTAATTAATTATAATTACATCATATAATGTAATAATTAATCGCAAATAACAATTTTCTTGAAATATGCTCTCGTACGTAATGAAATCGACATACCAACGACGCAATATAAGCTTGTTTTTCGGTCTTATCATGGCTGAAAAACTAAATGATCCGGAAGGACAAACCGAAAACAAAAGGTCTCGTATACGGCACTCCTGAAAACTCGCTTATATACTACTCTTTTTATGGGGATATAAAAGTTTTTAACCTCTATATATATAGAGTTGTGTATTTTCACGAGGTGGTATTGAAACTTTTGAGTAGTATATACTTAAAACGTGATATACGTCGCGATGCAACAGTGTCGAGATTGCGAAATGGCGGATCTAGATCTAGAATGTATATATGTATATAAGAACGATGGGTAATATATGATCGATATATTTCCATTGATGTGCAAAAAAGTGCCATAGAGCAGTGCATTATATACTTTCAATTTTATTATATACCAGAAAAGTATTTTCAATCTGTAATTATATATATATATATATATATATATAGTATATAGGATGAAAGATTCAAAAAATTTCCAACGAATTAAATATAAATAAATTGCAGAAATGTTTTTAAGCATTCCCTAAAAAAACATTATAAGAGGATTTCTTACTTTTTACCACCTATACAACTTTAAGCCTAACTTTGTTGCAAATTAAACACTTTTTTGGGATCTGATGATGAAAGTTTTAAATTCTTCATATATATATGCACATTTAATTTCATATAATGCGGATAAAAAAAATGTAAACAGGTATATTAAGGAGTTATCAACGAATGTTTGTATATACGCTGAAAAAAAATTTGTTATTTTCAAGTAAATATTTACTTGAATTAAGAAAAGATTTTCTTGGATTAAGTATAAGATTTACTAAAAAGAAGGAAACATTTTCCTTTGTGACAAACAATGTAATGAAAATATATATATGTGAATGAAATTTGAGAATATATTATGATGATTGAAATTTACAAATATCCTTGGCGGCGGTTCCCCAAAATATATATAGGGAAACTCGGTGCTTAATAACCTAAATATGCTTTACTGTAATTTACAGCAGAAAATTATAGTTGAAATTCAGTAAGACGCAGTTAAACAATCATACAAATTTTGCGCACGCTATTATAGGTGCCTGCTGTGCAAGACCTCTATACTCTTATCTATAAAACAAGATACAAAGTTATCGTATATATACATCAGGAGTACTTAAAGTGCACTCATTCTGGCCAACTACTTTAACCCTCTGCTGATTGTGGTGTTTGTCTAAATCTTAAACGAAGTAAATAACGGAAAATTCGATCTCGACAGTTAATAATGAAGTTTGCAACTTCTTTCAAACTATTTTTAACCTTGTTTTGAATATAGACTGTACTATACTATGATACCACTACAAATGCATCCCGTACGGGCAAACTTACTTTGAGAAAGAGTATTGTCGGTAGCATTCGCTGTTGGATTACCCACCAAGTCGAACTGGGATAATTTCATGTCGTGAGCGATTGCCACTTGTCTCGCACTGTTCCACTTGTAAATTACGTCCCTCATCGTGTAACCATCTGAAACATGGAGGATTGTAAAAATGTATATGGCATCGCGTTTTTTTCATTTTCATTAATTTTCGTTTCATATATCTTTCTTCTCGTTCATTCTCGATAGTAATTTTCATCTAAAGATACAATAATATGTCCACTGATTTCATATATATACAAATGTCGCATAATATTTAATTTATAAATGCACGAAATATATATTTAATTATATCAATTATACATATGATACGATTATGCAAAATTTATTTCCAAGAAATCAAAATACTAAGATGTTATTATATATATACTCACAACTTCCAAACTTAAGCGGGCATCTCTGCGTATCCATTGGGAAATCTTCAAGATTCATAGGACAGGCAGCTTTTATCGTAAGTCTAAACAGAAATGGTACATGCGCAAGCGTTATTATTACCCAAAGATCAGCTACTAAGAAAATTTTAAGTTCTTTTTAATTTATATCAAACGAATTATCGTATTCTAATTACAGTTTTATAATCGAATAAAAAAAAAAAAAAAAAAAAAAAGAAACCCACGAGTGATAATTTCCGCTCGATAGGAAGCACTTTATACATTTCCATCCGCATCCATCCATATTCGATCCGCCATTTTGAAAAATCTAACATTTGATTCCTAATCGACACCCCAAATTCATATCCATCGGTTAACAAATTTTTATAATGAAACGTGGTATATTAAACATTCTCGACAGCCATTTTCGATCAGCCATTTTGAATTCCAAAAATGCAGAAACATTTTTCTAATCAACAATCCAAAACTCATTTAATATGTACGCGTTTTTTTGTTTTTTTTTAAATTTCAGCATATTTTCAGAAATTGTTGTCCGTCATGAATAAAAATTTTTAGAAAGTTATTAAAAAAAAAAACTCTTCAGCCTAGCGATGACAAAAGATGAAGCACACATAAAAATACAAACTTTTTTTAGTTTTTTAACTTAAAATTTAAGCGTATAACAAAATAACGCTCGGAATTTAATATCACATATATATATATATATATATATATATATCACAGATATATCACAGTAATATCACAGCGGACATGTTAGCTTACTGTGATATATATGTAATATTACAGAGATATCGTGATTTGTCTGTGATATTAAATGCCGTCAGGGAGAGAACAAAAAAAAAAAAAAAAAGACAAGGATGGTCCAAAATTGTCTATTGTTCTTGAATGGTAGATCTTGTCATATCTTATGATACAATTTTGTTTTTTATCGTTTTTAAATTTATTTAATTATATTAATTTAATCCAATTATTTTAATCAATAAACATAAGAGTTTATATTTATTAAACTATCGTCGTCAATCATTATGAATTTTAATCTAGTTTTATCGATTTTTTTTCAAACATTTTTCATTTTTCTACATTACTAAAAATTTCTTTTTTTTTTGTTCCTGAATATCTAATCATAACGATAAAAAAAAGCCAAGTTTCTCAATAATCTCTTACTATAATGAAATATCTTCAAAGACGTTACAGAATCTGTACCATATGTCCACATATAGGCGAACTGCAATCGGAAAATTACGAACAATTATAGTGTGTATCTTTAAGGACAAGACCGCCCGCTTTGAACCTCTCGGAACCCACACGGTAAATACCAATTTATAACTGAATTATCGGGATTCCATTTCACGGGGTCAAGTGTCTAGAAGGAAACGACGATGTCAAAGCTTTTCTGATACCAAGCTCCATTTGGTATAGATAAAGACGTCGATCGTCGTACAATCCGTCGTTAAAAATCAATTAAAAGCTTCTTTTGCCGAAGGCGTTGCATTACACAGTTATATAGCTTCTCATCGTGCTACCGGTATAGTTACCCTAACCTAACCTGTTGTCATTTGTATATAGGTTGAATTTTTTTCTCAATCGTGAAATTCTTTATTGGGAAATAACTTTGGGTTTTCGCAAACCTCCTATAATGAATAAATCACTTTTGCAAAATTGTCCCCTGTTAAATGGACTTATTCCGTTTTCATTTTTTTTTATTTTAAAATCAATTCCTTATAATGTAGGGATTAGGGGGGATGGAAACGTCGACTTCGAGTTTGGTAAAAATCGATTTTTCCATCTCGATATAGTATGACAGATTGCAGAGCGGTATTATGAATCAATGAACGGTATTAGAGACAGCATTACCCACAAAGATAGGAAACCTCGTTGGATCGTTGATATTTCTTAAATTCTATAATTCATTATTTTTCGTGTCAATAAAAATTTAGATCTTTTTGCATATCACCGTTGATGGGGCTTTAAATAAAAAATCGATTTCAATCGTTGAATAAATCTGAAATTATTTTTGCGTTTATAAAAAACGATACTTTCCTTAGGTGAGCGGTACACCCCCCGCCTCCCCTATATAAGTGATGGGTATTTTCCAGATTCTTCCCTGCGGTAAAAATGTAGATCCAAATCTTTATATGCTTAAGTCTCACGCTTAAGTCACTCTTCGTAATTGTACTACGAGTGTCATTCAAGTTTGAATTTGGTCATTTATATATGTACACGTTAATTTTCACCAGAATTTTTCTTGCGTATATAGATATATAACACTTACGTTACGCTTTAAGCAGCGTAAAGTGCCACTTAAGCGTACACCATAAATAAGTGTCATTAAAGTGTGAAACATTTAGATATATTCTTGTTCATTTTTCGATCTTTACCAGTGGTACGTAAATATATTGTCATAAAAATCAATTAAAAAAAAAATGCCGAGAGAAATGGAATTCACTAAAATCCATATATATATATATATATAGGGTAAGAAATGACAAATGATGGTACACACAGATCAGATTATAGGTTCGTCGTCTCCCGTCAGCTTTTATGGCTTTTATACTCGAACCGTCGTTATATAGTTCGGACTAAGTTAAACTGCGCATCCGCCGTCTGCACAAACACGTAACTCGATCAAACTGGTCGAAGACGAAGTTTATCGATTGTATATATACTTGATTCCTTATTAGGAGATGGGCGAGTGGGCGAGTGCGATAAAGAAGCTATTATTATAGGACGACGTGGGGCCCAATTTTCGTCAAAGGGCAACTTTGTGGCAGATCAATTCTATCATAGTAATATAACTTTCATTGAATTATTTCAATTTCATTTCAAAATTTTTAGTTGTTTCTTATAATAAATCAAGAATTTTCTACGTTTTTCGCCTACTTCCGCTTTCCTCCAGTAAAACCAATCAATATTTTATTGGTTATATAATTCGTAGCGGACTCTATATAGAATAAAGCACCATTGAACTTATTCATTTTACTGAATTTTATGGTCTATTTTCCGGTTTCTTGGCTGTCAATACCAAATAATATATGTTATCGTATATTTTTACCAAATTAATCGACAATTACGTTCCACAGTCAGTCGCTTTGACGATTTTGCACGTGATTTTAATATGTTAATGGTTAGGCGCGTATGTACAATTTTGGACTGCTCACTGATTGGTAGATGTCCAGTAATATAGGTGCGAAGGCTCTGATTTCTGTTTGTTTTTTTTTGTCTGCAGCAACATATTAGCTTTCAAAATAGAAACAAATATTGAAAATGGTTTCGTTTGGTTTTGATGACCTTGGTTTTCCAGCTTTATATATAAGAATTACCTCGCCTATATACGTTGTAAAATTTTACAGAGGCATATTTTACATACAAAATTTTCAATAATAGTAATAATCTAACAAGGGTACCACTTTTCTAAGGGCAGTAAAACATCAGTAGGATGCTAAATAAACTTGACTTAATTTGGAGGTGGGACAAAACAGAATAAGTGCAGCGAATGAAATACGTATGTATATGTATATATATATATAGTGATGTTTATAAATTTAGGATAAATTTAGCAAAAATTATTAGGTCTTAACCACGTACTTGTTTATATATAAGCTCTCAATTTCTATGCTCATGAACACAGAGAAAAGTCCCAATAGATGTATATCTATCTATATTTAAAGAAATGAGCTCAGAAATCGACACATACGAGGATACATGGCGTGTACTTTTTGTACTCATTCAACCAGCTTTCTATCTTAATACTGATTGGATTCATTTTGTTAGAGAATATTTTCTAAATTTCATCATTATTATTATTTTTTATATTCTGTGGCCTCTAATATGTTAAAAGTAATGGACGGAGTCCAGAAAAATGCGGCTATAAACTGGTCTTATTTTCTACTAGGGTTATATCGCATTTGTATTTGAAATATTACACAAAAATTAGTATATTACCTAACGAGGGTGTAAAGTGTACTTTTGCGCACGACTTAGGTATCCCGGTTTTTGTATTTGGGTGATGAGTAAAGATAATGCTTAAAGTACTTTAGATGTCTCGTATATTATAGTGCTTAAAATGAACACTTACGGATTCTGGGTGGTTTCATGCGTGAAGTAACCAATTTATGCACGCACTGAAAAAAAAATTTGTTATTTTCAAGTAAATATTTACTTGAATTAAGAAAATGTTTCCTTTTTTTTAGTATAAATCTTACTTAATTCAAGAAAATCTTTTCTTAATTCAAGTAAATATTTACTTGAAAATAACAAAATTTTTTTTCACTTAATTTACGCACGACTTTTTTTACTCTACGCATGTCATCTTCCAGCGTGAATAAAAGTTCACTTTACGCACACAATTACAAAAAGATTCTATACTTCCGTTCTTCTTCAATTTCTGCGCCTCCAGTTAATCTCTCATCGAAAAGACGAGAGAAAATATTTTAACGTCGGTAACTTTTGGATATATATAGTGATAGAAATGTGCGCATTTATTGACATGATAAAGAAAACAATTAATATAGAAAATAAAATGAAAAAGAAATTTCAATTTCATGAATACTTGATCCGAATGCACAAATTATATCGCGTTTGCCCTATATTGATGCATAAAAAACCTAATGCAAGCCGATTTAGTGCTTCCCAATCATTCTCGCGCAGTATATTAAAATCCGCTGAATCCGAATTACCCGAAGACAAACGATTTGAAATTAAAACTGCGGTTATTTACAAAATGGGTTTTGGTATATATATATATAGAATAAGGAAACGTCAGTTTTTATCAAAATGATCTGATGCTGTCGTATTCTATATAATAATCTTCAATTATATATATATATGTATTACGTTAATTTCATCCCTGTCGTATAATATATATGTAACATTATTTTCTTTATCGTGCGATTATACGCCAAAGTATTCGATAAAGCCAACGGATTTTCCGCTCACCCGGTACATGAGGGAAATTGCTAACTTCCCTCTTTGAAAATCATTTTTCGTAGTTATATATATACCGAAATCGGGTTAATGCGAGGTCAACGTTGCGTGAAATTTTGCTTCGAGTATTATATTTATTAGAACCATTAAAAATGATGCATTACTATTATTTATCTGCATCTTAAATTTATCTAAGGATATAATTTTTATTTTTATTTTCTATAATCGCATAATTATCAAAGTACGACCAGAAATTGTGATGTGCGTATGATTTGATATATATTTCTTAAAAATTGATTGTTTATACCTTGGATTGAAAACGTTTGTTTGAATAGGTCAAATTCTGTCGTTGTTTTTTTTCATAAATATATGGTTACCCTCTCTTCGTTATACTACTGAAGCGTACTGGATGGCTACTTTTGTTTGTTTGTTCTTTTGTTGACGTTAGTCATACTTTCATGATGTCGTTGTTATATTTATCGGTTGTTATTTTTATCTTAGCCTTGATATGTTATTTTTTTTGTCATTTTCTATTTTTATGGATTTTTGTGAATTAATATAAATTTTTACAGATTTTATCCGGTGATTTCCAATAAGTTACAGTATACTTTTCCGTCATTCGTAAAAATATCGCGAATTATATGCATGAAGATAATAAAATAAATTACAAATTCCGAAACTTGACAGGATTTGGGATTATTAAAAAAATATATTTCTTATGTCTAATCAATATACAAATAGCGGAAACTACGGTAGTTTCAAGTTATAGATGCATCATGTTTTTTTCCTAAAAGTTGGATCAGTTTTTCGTCTCCTATTTCTACACCTTAGTATGGATATATTCCAAAACCTAACCAGTTCTGCGTACAGGCCCAGCGTATATAGCGTATCCAAAAACAGGTTGCAGAAGAAATTCTTTTGGTTGATTCGTGAGTTATCGTGTAAAGTCACACAGGTATACGAGGCAGGAATTTTTTTTCGATTTCTGGATTTCTTATCGTTTGAAACATGCCGACATTGGATGAAAAAATAGGGGGTCATTTTTGTTTTGTTTTTGCCAGAGTAAATAATACCAAAGTGTACAACATTGTTAGAACAGGTTGTACGATGTGAGATTTCTGACCGTAATTATGAATCAAATATAAGCAGGAGACATGTAGTGTATACTCGAATCTAGGAACGTGTAATTGACCTGCGTTGTCGTAATTACATTGGAGCTTGACTTGCCATCTAATTCCGCGGCCAGTGCCGGGTAAAGAGCGTCCATCAAAATCAAAATGCTTCACGCCGACGTCACATGTATGCGAGACATCCGGATTTGACGACGACACAATGCATAATCCCATCAGTAAAGTTGATTTCTCCGATGACGTTTTTGTTATACTTTAAAAATTTCCAATGAAACTTGAACTAAAAATGTGTACATTAATTCTTGAATAAAGTGATACGGGATCTCATGTCACTCGTCGCACTAAAAAAGAGTGATTCAGTCGTCTGCTCTGTTTTCAACTGACAAAAACATGTCTGTTTATCTCTTATCCGGACGCGGCAATTCGACAATGAACAAAGCGTTAAAAATGATTGGCACGAATTATATATAATATACACTGAAAAGAAATTTGTTATTTTCAAGTAAGTATTTACTTGAAAATAACAAAGTTTTTTTCATTGTAACACAGGGTGTTTCATTTTAATCCGACCACGCAGATACAAAATGGTACCTCTGTAAAAATGAATGATATCAAAAAATGACCTCTACAAAAGTTGAAGGGGATAGAGGGGGCCATCCAATGGTACCAACAATCTTGACCTAAAACTCGATTATCAAAGTTATATCAAGGTCCGAGTGATTTTTTTTTAAATAAATAGCGGAATATTTTACGTTCAAAACGATATTTATACGACATTTTCAACAAGGTCATGGCAAGGTCTAATGAAGGTGAAATTTGTGAAAATTGTTGAATAACGTTAAAAATCTAGTCCAATATCAAGGTGGCTGGTACCAGAATGTGGCTCTCTCCATTCCTGACATCTTTCTTCCTAAACATTTTGCTGTTTCCCACCTCTGTGCCGAGCTAACATCCATAATTTAACAATTTTCACAAATTTCACCTTCATTAGACCTTGCCATGACCTTGTTCAAAATATCGTATAAATATAATTTTGAATGTAAAATTTTCCGCTCTTTCCAAATCCGGGATAAAAAATAGGGGTTCCCATTTTAAAAAATCACTCTGACCTTGAAATAACCTTGAAAATCGAGTATAAGGTCAAGACTGTTGGTGCCATTGGACGGCCCCCTCTATCCCCTTCAACTTTTGCAGAGGTCATTTTTTGATATCATTCATTTTTACAGAGGTACCATTTTGTATTCGCGTGGTCGGATTAAAATGAAACACCCTGTATATACGAGATTTTAACTCCGAAACAAACGTTAAAAGTAGATAAAAATTGTTGACGATTCGGGCAAGCTTGTGGCAAAATCGCTGAGACCGCAGTCGACGAATTCGATATTATGGTTCCGGCGGGTATATAGAATGAAAAATTTTAGCGAGTTTGGTCGGGCGTTAAAGCGAGAAAATAGATTTACGGTATCAATTTGAAGTGGCAATGAGCCGCGAAACACGAGAACTATTATACTATATACTATACGACACTGACGGATAAAAAGTTGAAGCGATCCACTGTAAACGAAGAGATGCTGGGCAACTGCTGAGAAGTGGGTTACGACAGTAGTGGGGGTTCTGAACGAGAAAAGACAGTGGGCAATTTGGGTAATTTACCGGTCGATGGAGACTCGGATCCGTTTTAAGGCGAAACAATGAACGGGGCCATATTTGACGTGATCCTTTTCCGTTTTTATTTTCGAACAACGTATACACCGAAAAAAAATTTTTTATTTTCAAGTAAATATTTACTTGAATTAAGTGAGATTTACTAAAAAGAAGGAAACATTTTCTTAATTCAAGTAAATATTTACTTGAAATTTTTTTTCATTGTACGTTTTACTCGAGTGTGTCGTGTTTCATTTCATCAATTTTATCGATTTACGAAAATAAAATGAATGGTGTGGTGTCGAATGATAAAATGCAACATTAACGAAGATTATTTTATATCAATATAAAGATTTTTTCAATTTAAGACAACTATTTTGTTTGCAAGTCGATAGTATAAACAAATTGGACCATTTTTCTCAAATCCTGATGATGAGAGATCATTTAATTAATGAAAAGTTGCAGAATTCGACGCCTCGACTTTAGATCGATACTTTTAACGATCTCACGCTTGTGATGCTTGACAAGTGCCATTAATTACCAATTCGGGCGTAACAGTATAGTTTTCTAGTGCATCTGAATTCGTGTTCTATATACAATTGTTTGTTCTTCATCGAACAGAATTAATTGACTCCGGTATGATATATACATATATAATTGACCGGCAGGCGTCAGTAGGTCGAGTGTGAAATTGCAAAAAAAAGTGAGATAAATATTAATGAATGAAATCAAACAAAAACATCGTTTTTTTACTATAATATGTATATTGGAGAATAGAAAAACTTTTATTCGAGTGTGAAACATCTTTTAAATGTCTATCTATATACAATAATTCATTAACAAATAAAATTTGTTCATTTTGTTTGCGAATATTCGCTATTATTATATTATTTTTGTTTTATGGATACATAATCCTCCCTGAATTTCTCGCATGTTTCAGTAACATCGAAATGCAAGCTCATTTAATGTTCCACTCGACGTTTTACTATACCCATCAGGGAAAATTGGTAGTAGGTGGCAACCGACAATATTTCGGCACGACGAACCTTTGTCCTTAGATTACCATTAATGAAAATTCTGCCTCTGAGGCAACATATAATGGAGCGTGGCACTGACGGTTTGAAGATGCGAACGTGATGTCGGTAAATTCATTAGGAATGGGGGTACATGTCACCTTGAAATCGTAAAAAGTTAGTCCATATTTTTTTAAACAATACGCAGACATATATATATATATATATTATGAAACTTCTTGTATGATGGATGGAAAAGTCTCCTGGACGAATTTATTGCATATGTTGAATTGAAATGGGTCTATATTAACAATAAATATATAATGTATTCGACATATTCTATAATTATTACATCTATTCTCGGATCGGTAAAAATTTTGAAGTGTTTCTGTTCGAAGAGAAGCCAATCTAACTGACTATAAAACAAAAGCACACTTCGAATTCGAAAAAGGAATTTTAAAGTAAAGAACAGATTATTCTTACGAATATTTATTGAAGAGTGATGTTCCTATACTCAAATATGTCAAAAATGATATTTTTCATCTATCAAAAGCTGATGTTCTGTCGAACATCTGCCAAAAGGTAACGTGTTCTTCTGAACATCTGTGAAATAAGGCGATGTTCTTTTTAAACATCTGTCAAAAGTTGATGTTTTCAACATCTCTTAAAGGCGATATCCAAATGAAAATCTATTCATGTCATTTCTATTTATTTTCTATGAAACAAATTGTTGTATGAAAAGCAAATTTTATGAAACAATTATATTTTTAATTGAGTCCGTAGGATTTAGGTATTTACCATATTATAATACGAAAATAGATAATTGGTTCCAATATATACTGTCATCCCATTAGGACCTTTGCAAACATGTTTACTGCACTGTAAAAAAAACTTCCAAAAACTTCCAGTATATGTACATTAATCCTTCATACTGTATATCTATACTATATACAGAATATATAGATATACACTACTGTTGAGAAAATTAATGTACAGTACTATTAAATTTCATTACATTTTTAACAGTGTAATTGGTTCCTGTCTTCAACGGCATTAACCGATTCATGCAATTGCATAGGGAAAACCCATTATAATTTTGGAAAAAAACGTAGTTTGAACATTGATTCTATTCGCAATACGAAGGAATATATATAGTTGAATTTAAATCTGCACTGTCGTAACTCTCTACAAATGTGAGAATTTTCGTCCGCTGAATTAACATTTTCATTTATTAACTGCGTGCAAAATTTGCCTCGAGTCCCGAACAAGCGGAAAAATTGAATTTCAAAATGGCTACATCCAATATGGCGGATTGATAAGCAGATAATTTGATGCCATATTCGATTTTTCGTCCGCGTACAACGATTTCATCAAATGATGAATTTCTTCAGAAAACTTGTGCTTATTTACAGATTTTTGGGTATAGCCGATCAAGAATCTGCAGTTAAATTTGTCAAAATTCAAGATGGCGGCTCTAATGTAGAGGGATAAAAGTTTGTATGCGTATTGGTTTTTGGGGTCGCTGATCACGAATTTGTAAAATACGACAGCCGAAAACCGCAAAAGTACGTAGGGAGGGGGGGGGGGGGGGGGTGCCGGGCCTATGGGGCGTTTTACTTATAATTGAGTAAAAAATACCCCAAATATATATATCCCATTATTCTGGGCAACGTGTGTATCGACGTTGGGAGTATGTGCTCCATATGTATAGTGCCAAGTGTCTCTTGATATTTCGATTTTCAATAGGAGGTGCTTTACCCCGATAAATTTCCACTTTCAAAGTGCCGGAAATCTGCACTCGCTTCATTCTTCTCATTTTGTCCAGTTTGAGAAATTTGTTTCGAATCAATCGAGCGCATTCGAATTTAAATGCTCTTTCAGTTTCAATAGTCACGTATACCGTTATATCGATGGCTCCTTTTCAATTGGAAAGGAAAGTTAATTTATTTTTTCTTTGATTGGTCACTAAAAGTCCGGAAATGTTTTCCACTTTCTTGCAGTTCTACTTTAAATCGATTCATAGACAATAAATTTAAATTAATTGATTCTTTTTTGATGACATATTCGTCAACTGGTCGTTTGAACGAAAGTTTGAGATGACAGAAAAGTTTTTTATCCCCCTGAGAATTTATTAATTTGTAAAAATTACGCATATATTTTTCACATGAAAAAAGTAAATATATAAAATTAATAAAATAAAAGTTTACGCAGAAAAGTTTTTATATCATATAATGAAGATAAAAATATAAAATAAATATTTGTATATTGAATAAATTGTAGTAAAAATAAATGTCAATACAAACATTCTAGAATGTTTAGCTAAATGTTTGTTTAATAAAATAATATAGTCTTTTGAAATACGTCGATGTGTTCTTGTAAATTCCTACTTTATATAAATCTTGCATATTTTCGTTATCGATTAAAATATAAATATATTTGAAAATCCTAATTGCTGTGCGGTAAAAAAAGTAGCCTTTAAAATCAAATAAACAAATCCATTATTATAGAAAAAAGATTTCAATATTTGTAAACATTGATAAAAACTCGATGTAAACGAAATTAACTAAAGTCTAACAAAATTCGCTAAAATGCACAAAAATTGTCAAAAGTTGACGTATTATTGAACATAAAAACTTACAAAAAAGGCCCAAACACAAAAATTATTAATAACTTTTGGCAGCATTTGTTGAAAACCGGATAATTGTCAAAAAGTTGTGAAAATGAAGAAATTAATAAAAGAGAGGAAGGGAAAGAAATTTGGTAAAAGTAATAAACAAACGTAAAAAAAAAAAATACAATTAGAAAGTTAGATAAAAAATTACACAGATGAAATTGGCAGAAATTGACAATAAAACATTAAAATTGACGGAAATGTCATAAATTGTCGAGAAAGGATGAAAATTGTAGAAAATTTACAAACATACATTTTTGTTAATCTAATAGTAATTGTTTTCAGTGATCTTGATCAACTTTGCCAATCATTTTATAAATGAAAACAAAAAATAAAAAATGTTATACGTGGTTTTGAAAAGTTACTCGAAATATTTTAAATAAAATTTTCGCTTTTGACGTTCGAAAATTGATTGTAATCGTTTACTTATTTATTATTGCATTTTGTATTTATACTATTTTTGTAAATTTTTCATTTTTAAAAAATATAAAAAAATTCTTAATATTTTTTATTTATTTTTTTAATTTTTCCTGATGTCCGTATATAAATAAGAAAATATTTTATAATAAGTTTCACTAAAGAGAAGGCGAAGAAAATAAGATATTAATTTTAATTCGATTCGCCATAATGGTGGATAAAAATAAGGAGAATATTATTAAAATTTGATAAATATTACGATTAATATGTATTGTCGAAAATTCTGTCAAAAGACATAACGGAAATCTTTAAACTCGAAAAACTGATAAAAATGAGAAAAAAATATATATACTTACGTATATAACAGTTGCATAACATTGACATACTTACTACTTATCACGTAAAGGTTACATTACCACTGCATCGTTGCAACTTACTTGTTACATTGTTGTTACGTAAATGTTACATAATTGTTACATTATTTGCAGAATTGTGCTTGCTCGTAATCGACAAGAACAATTCTGATTCCAAAAATTCTTATATCGAATAAAAGTAAAAGAAAAATTAATATAAAAACAAAAAATAGCAAAAAATTCAACAATGTACACACTACGTGAAAACGTAGCAAATTCATATCGATAAAGATAAAAGTATATATAGTCGAACGAAAAAAGAAAATTTATGCCTAGATTTTCTCACATCGGAAAACAGTCTCGCTGGTCGAACACCTCGCATGCCACGCGTATAAGGATTGCACGAAGCTGAGTCACCCACTGAGTATTGTTGAATATACACATGTCTGATATAACGCTTCGCCAATTTCAAGATGTCTCAGGATTATCCACCCGACCTGTACACGATTTGCATCGCCTCCTTTATATAGAATCTGCGGATTCTGAATTCAGAATTTTCGCGTATATATGTAGTCCACGACAGATTTCGAACGTCGAAAAACCCTTTGTGATATTTCAGATATTGATTTGAATGCATTGCATTTTTGGGGATCATTCGATATACGCAAATGACTTTGAATGTATTTGGTTGAAATGAGGGAAATTCGCACCGATAATCAGTTCAAACCCTACCATCTCGTAGGGTCGTTTGGGCTGCAAATCAACGGATTTTCGCTGATTCAACTTTATAGAGTACGTGTTTTATACTGGAAATTTTGATGTATACATAATCGTATATGATTATGTCAAAATCATGATCAGTATATGTAGAGGTTAAAATTCAGTGATTTTTTGACAAACAAAAAATAAGTATATATGTATTTTCCATGTAATTCTATCTCATGATTACGAATAAGATGATCAAAAATTGCTATATCGGACGTATTGAAGCCGCCACCTTGGATAAACCACGAAAAACACGATTTTTTGTCGGTTTTCCCCACTTGTCGTCTTTAAAATTATAAAAAATTATAAAATTAAACAAAAAAAGCAATGAAGAGCGAAAAATGCTACGCAAAAAAATGTTATATATATTTTTTTGTCAGACGGTTTTTCCAACATGGCGACTTCAATAAGTCCGACCACCAACTTTTCTCGTCTTATTCGTAAACATGATGCAAAAATACATCGAAAACGCATATAAATAATGTCGGCTTTAATTTATTGAAAACGTTTCTCGCAGTGCAATGGATCAGTCGAATATAACGAAGTAATCGCATTGACAATTGTCCTCATTTTGTTGTTGATCGCGTATGCCATACAACGTCACTAAAAAAATACACTATACTATATATACATGTATATATACGCAATCATTCGTATATGAGAGCGATGTTGAAACACGAGTCGCAATCGCGTTTCGGACAAACAACAAAACACAGGAGGGTGTGGACGAGTATTATCACCAGCGTATATATATATATATATATATATATATACAGGGCTGACAACCCAATATCGTGACGGGATGACGTGACGTAACGATACGTGAAAACCGCGATGCGGGGGTGCACCCGATGGACCCTTTCAAAACTCCAGTTGTTCGGTGGACCGAATGTTTTACAAGAGCGTAAACGATTATTGTTTCGCGTCGAGGTCTCGTATATCGCGAAGCGACGATTCCAATCACTGACGGAATTTATTATTAACGTTGGACAATTAAAACTGCGATAGTCACATATACGATAACCTTCGAACGGTGTCGATTTGCATTTAATTTTTATCAAAAACTTTACCACCGAGTGACAAGCGTCCCTTTATTACGGTGATAAACGTTTTTTTTTTTTTCATTTCAAATATATGTAACGACCAGAGCAACGTTTCTTTTTTCCTATACTACGCGAATCGTGATATTTCCGTTAATTTTATTTGGATGCACTGCGATAAAAGTTTTCGCGAATATCAGACCGGCTCCTGCCCATCGATTAATCAACTTAACCGCGAGAAAACCCAATTTCCACCCTAGGGGGCAGAATTCACTTTCGGTCCCTGATGCTGAGCTTTTATTTGCGCGGAGCTCCAAAAGTTTATTTCTACATACAATGAAAATATTTGAATTTCCACGGGAGCGAAAAGTAACGCGCAAATATATAAGGTAGCACAGTAATTTTCTACAGTTGATTATGTTTTTTAAATTTTGACAATTCTATGATGATTTTTAATGTTTTGTTTCTTCAGCGCGTATCAAAGACGTATATTCTTTTAGATGAATTGTTATTTTTCGATATTTGTCAACATTTCCCTTCATTCTTTTCACATTTTGTCGATTCCTAGTTATATTTTTATATAAACATTTTATTTAAATTTTCTTCCATTTCATTTTTCATCATTTCTATTGATTTTTTATTGACTAATAGTTTTTATGGGACCTTCATGTGATCTTTCGACATTTTTCGTCATTTTCCATGTCGTCTAATTTCGATAATTTTTGTGTGGATCTTGTTTATTTTTGGATTTATTTCGTCACTGTTTTTATTTTTTTTCATTCATTTTCGATTATGTCATTCATTGAAATTAAAATTGGATGGTAAATTATTCGGGCTATTTAAATGAATAAAATGTATAAGATTAAATGCATTTACATGGTCAAGAAGAAATTTATTCATTCTGTTTCTTTTGCTGCGACTTATTCTCATTTCATTTGTTTCCGACTTTTTTCGTTAACTTCCGATATTCTATTAGTAATTTTTGATTTTTTCGTCGATTTTCGACAGTTGTTAAATTTTGGTCGATTTTATTTATTTTTCGTCGTTTCCGATGTCGTCGTTTCCAATATTTGTCTAGTTTTTGTTTTGTCGATGTATTTCGACGTTTGTCGTCATTGAACGTACAATTTTGATATTTCTTGTCATCTTAATTTTGGTAATATTTGAGTTATTACTTATATCACTCTCCGATCTTTATTAATACAATTTTCGTTTTTCGACGTTTACAGTTATTAGTTTATTTATTTTCGTATGTTTATCTTAGAATCAAGTTTTGTAAAATTAACATTTTTTTAATGTGTAACTTTTTCAAATTGAAACTTTTTCGGTTTTTATCGAATTTTATCGAATTTTATCGAGTTTTATCGATTTTTATGACCTCTCGTTTTTTAATCAATTCTAATAATATGTATAATAATATATTCTCTTAATTCCGCGAAGTTTTGTTCTAGCACTTTTCTTGTTTATTATCGATGTAAGTATTTCAGTTTTCCTTCACTATAATTCAAATAAGAATAATTTGTTGTGAAGAATATGATAAAATAAGTGGTAAGAAATTAGAAAGGATAAGAAAGGTTAGAATCAAAATTAATATATAAAATTGTTTAAAACTTTACGACTGATGCGTTTATATAATATCTAAAAAAAGACTGCATCATTTAATTTTTTACATTTTCAATGTTAGAATCAAAACGTTTGAAACAAATGAAATTCAATCACTTTTGATAGTGTAATAAAAAATTACAAAACTAAATATAGTATATTACATAAAATTGTTATAAAATTATTATTGTTAAAATTATCATTAAAAATAATTAGAAAACTTATATTGGAGAAAGCCCCCAGTAGAAAATGACACCAGTGTCTGCCTAATTTTTCTGTTCTCTATATTAAAAGTAATGGAGACCAGAAAAAATGGCTATTTTCTACTAGGGAATTGTTTCTTTTTTTTTAATTTCAAAATTTCGATTCATTTTTAAAATTTCAGAAGTGTTAGTACATAGTTTTCCTTTCAATTTTTCAAGGATTTCATCATCTTCTTCTTTTTTTTTTTCTTTTTTAATAAACAATGCTGAAAACCGTAACCAGCACGTTCATCGCGCATTTCAATGTAAGCGAGGGGCTTAAATGACAAGTTCTGGAACCCCGGGGATCACGTCTTCCAATTGTTTACAGTGTGCTTTATTAGCAACCTTGTACCTTCTCTGGACAACCTATCTCTCTCTCAACATGGACCGTACTCGCCAGGAAAATCCAATAAAACCGGAAATGCGAGCGAGACCAGTGCTCCAAATTCTGCTGGACAATAAATTCCAGTTTTTCGAATACTTTTATTTTTTGTTTTTTGTTTTTTTTTCAAAATTGTTCACACGGTCGAGGATTTCGCATATTATCCTCTATCTAAAAAAATATATATAACATTTTTTTTTGTAGCATTTTTCGCTCTTCATTGCTTTTTTTGTTTAAAAGTTTTTTATCATTTTAAAGACGGCGAAATTAAGAGGATAATTAATAATCAGTGGCTTTTTTATTTTTAGACAATTCTGTAATTACTTTCATTAATTTTCGCGTTTCCATCTTCTTAGAAGACATTTGTCAATTCCCGTTTTTTAAAACTATACATAAAATGTCATAATGAATACAAATTTTATTTATTTATTTATTTTTTTTTTTTTTATAAAAAATCGACTGACAAGAATTCGGGATAATATTTAAAACAATCAATTTAAACGAGCCAATGGCAGAACTACTTTCTTATCAACTGAGTGAAGTGTATATAATGAATTTTGAAAATACATGCGGAGGTCGAAAATGTTTGCAAAAACCCATTCTAGCCACGTCACATTTAATTACCCTACACGTATATGTATAAGCAATACGATTACCATATATTTAATTTGAAGGTAAATGGTTTGGGCGTTTTTTATTTCGTTGTTCGTAAACTGCATTTTATAATGAAGTGCAGCGATTGTGATGTTGCGCTTCACGCCGCGTTCATCACGCAAATCCCGTTAAATTCTGCAATCAAGCACTCGCATGTAACATCGACGTATATATTTATTTCATACGGACATTTTTTGAAAAGTATAACCTTGTAATCTTTTAGCATAGAATCTCTTAAAAATCCACTTAATATAGTAAAAAGAAAAGAATAATATACTCTCTGGTTGATGCCTGATTTTATTAATTGTCTAATTACGATTAATTTGTTCGATCATTGTATATTATATTATCTATATACGAGCTTTACTTTCCTGCCGATTCTCAAAAATTTGTAACATTTCATTCATTTATTATTGTTATTTCTTATATTTAGTTTATTTTTTACGACATTTTTTATAAATAATCTTGACGATTTCAATCATTTACTATAATTTTACAACAATTTTCTTTTTTACTTTTCTTATTTCTTTATATATTTTATTTTTATTTATATTTTTCTTTGCGTCGGTTGCGTGCCTACCATTTTTTACTTTCGGTTAGATTTATTCCAAATTATTTGAATTTATTTTATTTAATTTATTCTAAAAATTTCCATCGAGTTTTATCGAATTTTTGTCGACAGCCATTGCCTAACAATTTTGTCATTTTCAGTTCTATTCTATCATTTTTCGAAGTATATAGCATCGTTTCGTTGATTTTTATTATTTTTACCATTTTCTGCCTAGAATTTTTTGGTTGTTTTATTTTTATAGGTTCTTTTAAAACATTTTTATCTATATTACAAAAAAAAAAAAAAAAAAAATACGATAGAAAAATAGATATTCTGTATTGTTTTTGTCTGTAATTTTAATGAAAACGACATATAAAAAATAGTTTTTCTAACATCATGTTTTATCGTATATATTTTTAGTTTTTCTTCTTTTTTTTCGTTTTTCGTTGTCTCGTAAATTTCTTATAGTTTCCTGTGAATATTTTCCATCGCGGTTTCGTTCATTCGACATTTATCTTGTATTGGTATACAAAATGATTTTTGTTTTATTTCTCTAATCATTTCATAATAATTCTGTATTATTTTCCATTATTTTGTTCTGACCTTTGGTTTCATTTCATTTCATTAATTCCCGATATTATATGTCATTGCTCGGTAATTTACACTCATTTATAAACCCGAATGAAAGTAATAAGATGCTTTTCTCTTTTCTCTTTTCTCATTGTAATTTTCCTAATTGTTAAATTTCTTTTATGGTTTCTGTTCGTCGATTTCCTTCATTTATATTTTAGTGATTTGACAAGACTTTATGTGTTCTTTTTTGTTGTTGTATATATCTCCATATGTAGAAGACAAATAAAAAAAATTTATTATATTATATACTTCCCTGGTAGAAATGAAAACATTTCTTAGCCAATTCTTAGACAATTCAGATATTTACCATGTTAAAGGCATAGGAGAAATGGATAGTGTAAGAAAAAAAATATAGATTAAAATTTAAGGTTGAAACAAAAAGGCATTTGTCGCATAATTCTTATAGACAATTCTACCATTAACAACATTTTAAAGGCATGGAAGGAATGGTGTAAGAAATGGTGTGGAAGACAAATGTAAGAATGTATATGAATTTCTATTAAGGATATAACGACCGAATTCAGATGGAAATTAGTACCTTATAATTTGTCATGAACGATAAGAAACAATAAGACGTTCTGTATTATTTGTTATAGTGTTATACCGTCCGTTATTATGTCGTTTCACATCGTTTTATTATCTTCGCCATTTCTCTATCGATTTTAATCAACTTTGAAAATTTATGAACATCTGATAATGTTTTCTTAAGATAGTTAATAAATTTACAATATGGTCTTCACAAGATAACTTAGAATTATAACTATCAAAAACTGTCGACAATAATACGAGACCGCACTTATCATGTTGCAATTTATAGTGATCATTGCTAGCAAAAATATGCTATATTTTCATTAAATCTGCGTACGTTTCATGTTACATTTAAAATTACTTAAGTAAACTGAAAAGTATACAGCGAAAAATTTTGAGCAAAAATATATATATGTAATATGCTTTCACGCTTCTCATCGCCAGATTCAGTATGAAGTTTGAACGAGCACTTGAGTAAACCTCTTGAAAAAGGATTAAAATATACGATTTTAATATATTAGTCGTATGTAGTAGGATTTCGCATAGCATGAATAGCGGTAGAATTATAACGGAAATGGTTTTTGTATAAACATATGTATATAACTTAAAAATTCGACGACTAATTTAGATTAGCTGGAATTCGACAACTTTTTTTGAAAATTAAAAAAATATTACCAATTATTTATTATATATATACATCACAGGTGTATCATTTTACTAAATGAATTTGTATACAATGTGTCCACTTGATTTCTTGAAATATGGATTTTACTCTATAATTTTATTAATTATAGTAGTTGTTCGTTACAATCAAGTATAAAATCATGTTGATGTTCATTAATATTTAGTATTATTTTCTACTAATTAAAAATTAAAAAGTAGAATGTCAATATGGTTTCAAATTTTAAATTTGAGATTTGTTATTTTAAATTGGTATAGAACTATATAATTCAATAAACTATGATATTTGGTTATGAAGTACTTAAACGCGTGCTCTTGCTGGAATTTGGAAAAAGGCAAAATCTACGAGATATTATATGACATTGAAAGAAACAGCCCTATGATGAAATTGAACTAAATTAAAAGCCCTCGATCTATGTTAAAATTATATTTTATATTTTATCGATATAATATGAAAATTGTCCAAACAGTTTATTATTATACGAATCGCAAAAATATAATGAAAATTAAGCAATAATTACTATACACACACCATCGATCACAAAAAATAAATGATTATTTCCATTTCCAAGGCAAACGTTTCCATTGACGCTACTTTGTTTACAAGAAACCGAAGACAATAATAATAATCTTCTATCCCACAGTAAACGAAAACGTATTGAATATTAAAAACACGAATTGAAATGAATTCATGTACGAGTTAAGTGAATTCATTTTCAGTCGTTTTAATTGTATTTTCATTCATTTTAATTCGTTTGAATTCGTATTTGTAACTTTCAATACGTGGTACAAGGGATATACTTCAAAGTAGTTGGCCCGCATGTGCTTTTACGAATATTAAACATCCTATATGTCAGATCTGTATTCAACGACCCCAAAGACGCTCGATTAAAAAAAAAATCTATTCGCCATATTGGATCAGCCATTTTGAATTCCACAATTTTAAGGTCAGATTCGTAAAATCGGCGATCCCAGAAACCCCTGAATATACCGAGTTTCAATTGAATTTAATTACTTTTCCCCGTTTTATCTGCCATCAATGTTGGAATCGAAATTTTGAATTTATCCCTTTAATGCGCTATAACTGAGACGCCATTTTGAATTTCGAAAGATGCCCCGCGTCTTTTTGGACAAAGGGGACAAATGGGACATATATATATTTATATACATTCAACTTCATATTAAAGTATGCTTTAAATAACTATTCGTCTAAGAATTTTTCAGCCATTAATAATATATATATATATTATAAATTGTAAATTCATCCCCATTTTTAAATGAATATAGGTATTTAATGCATTTCTTCTTCTTTTAATTTCTAAACATCGTACAAAGGGCTTGTTGGTGCAGATGTATTTGGAAACTGACCTTGAACTATAGAGTACCCGGCCATCTTGATAAAGCCTGACGAACTTGTTGGGGCTGGTAATGGTGTGAAGGTAACTCTGCTTCCCATTGTAAAAGTACGTGTCCGGCTTCCAGATTCGTTTGAGCATCGAGATGCTCAGTGCCAGCGTCTCCTTGCCACTCTGGAAAGCGAGGCGTCTATCGACCCAGGATTGCCGGAAATAACAGTCCATCGAATATGTCTGGAAAATGGCAAAAATACGCCATTTTATATATATATATATGTATAGGTATAGGTTTTTTGGGTGAAGAATGTTTTTTTTTTGCAACTCGCGTATCGTTCATTTTTCATTCGATTTATATCGGAGTGACATTTTAATCGAACCGAACCGAAGCTGTATACATGGTCACGAGTCGATGTCACTCGATTCGAGCGAAGTTGTGCTTTGCAGGTCGAGAGGAGGAATCGACGAGACAGGCATGTTATGAAACTTTTTTTTTGCGTTTTTCTCATGCAGTTTTCGCTCACTTTGGTTTCCCTCATTTCATTCGATGGGATCTGAAGTTCAAATCGGATATCGGATTATTAGTACCAGCAGATACGTGTCTCATTTAATTAAATTCAGAATTGAAGGACGTACAAAAAGGGGGTTTTATATTTTGGAATTAAAAAATCCGTTTCAGTAATTGCACAGGATTACTGGAAGCCTTTACACAAATGGGTGACTTTAAAAATGGGAGAAGTCGATCATAATATAATAATAATCATATACAAACGGTATATATTAAAGGATATTAATGGAATGAAATAATACACGATGATGTATTTTCATATATTAATATAAAGTTTGGTCCATATTTACATTTTTATGACTATTCGTAGTGATATAAAAATTACGTATAGTTATACATAAGAAAAGTGTCTGTTTCTTTTTCATATCACTATATAATTCTGATGAGTAGATCAGGCAGATATGGTAATCTAAATGTCATCACATTTTTGTTTCACATTTCGACATTTTTTCTCCTTCCGACGCTTCTTCTAACGACACTTCGTATTATAATTTTGTCATGGTAATTTGTGACTCAAATTAATAGGTCACAACAAAAACATTGTTAGAATTTTGCTGGAATTTAAATTACGTTTTTCGACCGTAATGCTATTTATTATTTTTTTTTTTTTTGTTTATTTGCAATGGGGGAGAGGGGGGACGGCGCAATTTCATTTTGAATCGAGAAATATTTTCCATTTCTACGACCGTATTAAGACGAATTACTGTATAATTCTTCAATCCTGATATATTTTTTAAACTTCTTATTTGACTACCCCTTTATTATTTCATTTATTTTACTATTTTATTGCTTCATTGACGAATTTATAGTTTATTAAATTTATTCATTGCTTACTTCATAGTATATTTTAGTTTCATTTAATACGTGTACATTTACATTATACATTCACTTCATTCAGTCTCTTCATTTATTTATCTCATTCATTTTATACAATCCCTTCATTCGTTAATTATACTGATTCTTTTCGTTAATTCACATCCTTCTTTCATCCTTATTTCAATCGCGAATTTCATTCGGTCTCTTCATTCATACATTTCACGAAGTCTCTTTATATTTATTTATTCACTTACTCCATTTAGTTCATTCATTCGCATCGTTAATTTATTATATGCACTCACTTCATACATTCACTTCTTCCATTGACGTTATTCATTTTCCCCATTTATTCACATCCTTCATTTACTCCATTCATTCACTTCATTCGTGCATTTCATTTAGTCTATTCGTTCGTTTACTTCATTCATTAATTTCATTCTGTCTCTTTGTTCAATCGCATTATTGCTTTATTCCAATTATTCACGTCATATATATATATATACATTTTATTCATTCATTCATTTCATTCATTCGCATTATTAATTTATTTTATTTATGTCATTTTTTCATTCACTTCATTCACTTCATTCATTAATTTCATTCATGCACTTGATTGGTTTTCTTTATATATTTGTTTTATTCACTTATTTCATTCATTAACTCCATTCATTACTTAACGTATTAATTTTACCCATTCTCTTCATTCGTTTACTTACTTTATTCACTTCATTTCATTCAGCCTCATTATTTATTCAATTTTTATTTATTCACTTCATTCGCTGACTTCATTATCATATATGTTTTGCATTTACATCATTCATCCGTTTTATTCATTTACTCTATTTATTTATTTTATTCATTTTCTTCGTTCATTCACCTATCATTTATTCTCACTACATTCGCTTCGTTCATTCACTTTCTTTCATTTTTTTCATTTATTTATTTATTTATTCTACTCATTTCCTTCGTTCATTCGCATAATTCATTCGCATCATTCATTCACTTCCTACTTTCACTTCATGCATTGACTTCATTCAGGATTCATATTATTCAATCGCTTCATTCATTCATTTCAGTCATTCACTTATAATACATAATTTATTATATTTATTCACATTATCTTTATTCATTCACTTCATCCATTTCTTTCATTCATTTATTTCATCCATTTATTTCATGTATTTACTTCATTCATTCAATCACTAATACCATGTTATGACATTCATTCATACTACATTCGCTTCATTCATCACATCATTCACTCGTTCCATTAATTTCTATCATTTACTAATTCACACTATATTCGTGTACTATTCATTTACTTCATTCATTTATTCATTTAGTTCATTCATATATTTCATTCATTCGCTTCATTTATTTACTTCAGTCATTCATTTCAGTCATTTATTTGCTAACATCATTGATTATATCTATTCACACTGCATTCGCTCAATCCATTCACTTCATCCATTTGTTTCGTTCATTTATTTCATCCATTCACTTCACGTATTTATTTCATTCATTCGATCACTAATACCATTTATGACATTCATTCACACTACATTCGCTTCCATATTAACATTTGATGGAAATAAATAACATTCAAAGATTTTCTGAAAATGGCACCGAACGTAATGGTATTTTAATTGAAGTTTGTCATAAAGGAGCTTATCGGGTTTTCGTCGCCCGGTGGTGTATACTTTCGCAGCTCCGACCTATCACGCAGACGAGTATATATATATATATAGGGCCAGGGTGGTGTTTAATAAAGAACTTTGAGGAAGTTCGACTCGAACGGCATTTTAGATATCGGCCTGGAGCCGTGAGTATAGGATATATGTATATATATATATATTTATTTGAAGGGATTGTGAAGATTGGGACGCTCGACGCGACGCGGCGTTTAGCAAACATTAATTGCGTCGATCCGTGACGGGACTATACTATAATGGAAAGCACTTTATGTCGATCTATCCTGATTCCCGTCAAGTGGCTCGCCGTGATTAGAGAGCGGATACTGCCCAAGTGGCCAATCCCCGAATTTGTGATGTCCAATTAATGTCGGCACAATTTCAAAGTTTAACGTTTGCTGACGTGCGTTTCGATCCAACGGTCGATTGTTTTGAAAAAGAACAAAAATAAAAAAATAAAATAAAAACATACAATTATATAATCGCTAATAAATCGCTTATCAATTGAAGTAAAATGATTACCATGTCGACTTCAGAAATGGGACCCATGCTGCGTACCATGATGTCCACTTCTACCGTGGCGGGGGGCCCACCGAAATCGGGCCTTACGCTGTTGTCGTATCCTTGGAGTAAATTGTCGAGTAATTCACTTATATTGCCGTGATTGTTGCTCTGCGTGTGTTGAAGACCGGCAAGTTTCGAGCCTGCCGCTGCTCTGTAATGATAAATTGATGAGCTTATATAGAATAAGTAAAGTATATATGGCGGTTTTGAATTTTATTACTTTTCGTAAATGGAAGAAAGTTATAAACTATAGTTTGAGGAATTGTAGTTATTTGTTTGTGTTTAGTCCTGTGTGGTGGGTCTTCTAATTTATTATTTACTCATTTATACCGTTCGTTATCCCATTCATTATTACGTCATATACATTTCGTTCGTCCATTATTATATTATTGTTCGTTCTACTTTATTATCTCATTTATAATTGACTCATTCATTGTTTTATTCATCCTTTATTAATTCATTATTTAATTTATTATTTCGTAAATTGTTGAATTTATTTTCAAATCATTATTTCATGCATTGTTCCATTCATGATTTCATTAATTCCTTCATTGATTATTTCATTCATTTTTTTTGTCATTCATTATTAAATTCATTGTTCCAAAATCATGATCTCAATAATTTCTTCATTCCTTTCATTCATTTCATTCATTTTGATTCATTCAATTTTTTATTTATTCGTCTCGTTCAATCCTTATTTCTTTCAGAGTTCATCCATTGTTACGTTTATTGTTTCATTCATTCCGTTAATTATTTCTTCTGTAATTTATATTTTTTGTTTTATTCATTTAAACCTACATAATTTATCATTTCATTTACAATTTCGTCCATCCATTTCATTTACGTTTACATCATTCTTTATTTCATTCATTGTTCCGTTCATTATTACATTTGCTGTTCCAATCGTGATGTAAATAATTCCTTCAATTATTGTTTCGTCCGCACTGTTTCATTCAAGTTTCATCGATTATTCAATAGATTATTTAATTCGGTATTTAAATCATTATTTAATTAATTACTTCTTTCATCGATTCATTCATTGTTTAATTTATTCATTCCATTCACTATTTCATTGATTCAATCCATTCGTTATACTTCGTTCAATTTTTCAGTCATTATTTTATTCGTTTATTCTATTAAAAGTTTCATTTATACGTGGAAAAAAAAATTTGTTATTTTCAAGTAAATATTTACTTGAATTAAGAAAATGTTTCCTTCTTTTTAGTAAATCTTACTTAATTCAAGAAAATCTTTTAATTCAAGTAAATATTTACTTGAAAATAACAAATTTTTTTCAGTGTAAAATAGATCAATTGTTTTAAATATACTTTATTTAATTATTTCAATCATCGCGTTTCGTTCATTATAATCCCGCACCCATTGTTTCGTTAAATATTTCGTTCATTGTTCCGATCTCGATCTCGTTAATCCCTTCATTCCTCATTTCATTAATTGTTTCGTTGATTGTTTTATTTGTCATTTCATTAATTATTTAATAAATTATTTGAATCATTATTTATTCATTCATACATACATTATTTCGTTCATTGTTTCATTCCTTTGTTGTCTTATTCACTCTTTCATTCATTAGTTTTCATTCACTCTTTTATTCATTCTTTCACTAATTATTTCATCCATTGTTTCGTTCAATATTTAATTCATTAGTTCATCCATCATTCCGTTCATTATTTCGCTCATTATAACGTTGATGATTGTTTCATTCATTGTTTCATTCATTGCATTATTCATTCATACATCAATTATGTCTTTCACTGTTTCATTCATTGTTCGTTATTTTGTTGTTTTATTCACTCTTCCATTCATTAGTTTTCATTCTCTCTTTTATTCATTCTTTCACTAATTGTTTCATGCTTTGTTTCGTTCATTATTTCATTCATGCATACATTAATTATTACTCTTTATTCATTATGTCATTCGTTAATTCGTTCATCGTTTCATTAATTGCATGTTTTATTCATTAAAATCACTTAATATTTATTTCCTTCGATAATTAATCCATACACTGATTTATTCATTCTTTCGTTCTATTTACATCATTATTTCAATCATTCCGTGTATACCATTCATGATTTCATTCATCTCATTTCATTCATCATTTTGTCAATTGTTTCATTCATTATTTTTGTGCAACATTTATACGTTTCGATATAGTTCTGTTCTATACGCGCCCATATCACTTTCGCACGTCAGTTTTGCAAGCCAAAATAAAAGCTATTTAAAAATGTCGAAATCGAAAGAAGCGATTAGTCTCGAGGTATAGACAACATTCAGTGTCCAGCATTCCGCAAAATCGATATCACTTCTTTGAACGTTGGCTCTCGGTAAACAAAGAAGCCCACCTACTGAATCAAATTCAGCGGATAAAAAGGGTCGGATCATATCTCAAAACTTTATATATCCCCACGTTCTCGACGCTCGTCGTCGTCGTCGTTTATTGAAAACTGAGTGAATCCGAAGAACTAAGTATATATATATATATATATGTATATACCTTGCACTCCTCACACGACACGCGACACGTTCGCTTTACAAATGTAATATATACGCACTTGCTCTTTCAGGGGAAACACTTTTCCTCTTTGCTGGTACAAAACGTTCCCTTTTTCGCGCACAAAGCCACCGTCCGGGAAATCCCCTGATGGTCCGTTTCATTTTCCGATTTCACATCGCAAATCCGATCTGCATATACTCGTCGATCCGAAATCCGTGTTCCGGCATGAACGACGACCGGGGTTATACGGAAAGCCCCTTCTTCCCACTCGCGCGAATTCCATATTTGCCCAAGGTTTGACGCTGCCCCGAGTTTACGTATATATATATATATATATATATATACCTACGCATCAAAACCGGGTGAATTGCGGAATTATTCGATGGAAGAAGATGATCAGAGGACTCACGTAAAATTGCGTTTTAACAATAACGCGTAACGCCCTGTTGCATTGGAATTTATACATATACAAGAGCAACGCAATACCATTAAATTTCATTCATTAAATGAATAAGTATACTTCAATATAGAACTTGATTTTCACAAATCACTCTCATGCGGAATGAAGTCGATTTGGCTTATTATTTACTCCCTAGAGAGTAATTGGAACTATTCCTGATGCATATACTCGACTTTTTCACCAAATCTACATTTTTTTTCGATTATCGACTGGTACGTCTTTATTTACTCACTCTTTATTGCAACATTACATTAATTTTTTTTTTTCATTCTTGTTGATAGTTTTAATGACGGATTTTATTTACGACGTCTACTGTCGCTTTTCTAATTAATCATTACGGTATCGTTTTTTTTTACGTTAATTTTATTCATTTATTTATTACATTTGTTTATTTGCTCTATTTTATATTAATTGCTTTATTTGATTGATTGATTGATTAACTGAATGATTGATTCATTTATTCGTTCACCCATCCACGCGTCCCGTTACTTATTTCATTTATTAGTTCATCCATCGTTTGATTGTTTCATTCATTGTCTCATTCATTGCTTTATTCATTCACACATCAATTATTTCGTTCGTTGTATCATTCATTAGTTCATTCATTACTTTATTCATTCTTCCACTAATTATCATCATACATTGTTTCGTTTATTATGTCATTCATTAGTTCATCTATAGTTTCGTTCATTATAACGTTCATTGTTTCACTCATTGTTTCATTCATTGCTTTATTCATTCATACATTAATATATAATATTCGTATATAGCGGAAATAATGCGAGTCTGTGTCTGACCTAAATGGTGTTATTACTACTTCCTTCGGAATCTATACCTATACTTACTGCACTAGGAAGATTTATTACGTTTTTATACAAAATTCAGTTTATTCGATAAATACATTTTGATGCGGAAATTGACAAAGGATGCAATCAGGAAAACATCGAATAATGTATTTAAAAAATGAATATATATATATATATTATTTTATTTATATGTTTTCGTTCCAACCTTAAAAAACTTATTTTTTGAGTTTTTTTTTTGTTATAATGAAAATAGGCATGAACTGATCACCGTTGTTATATATATATATATATATAGAGCTTTCGAATCGGGATTTTAAAAATTCAAAAGTGGTGGATTCAATATGGCGGAACCATTATGGCGAATGTTTTCAAAAATTGCTTGAAACTTTTGAATTGTCGAAATTCCGTTGGATTTGTATTCAGCGTACGCGCCCTGCGACGACCATCATCCCCGCCGTCACACCCTCCCACCAGTAATACAGATTGCGCTTCTCTGGATCGGACTCCATGCTCAGAACATCAAAACTTGTCTGCGATTGACAACAGAAAAAAAAATACCAAAAAGTAATTTTTTTTTTGTTTTTTGAGGTTAGAATAAAAACAGGGTAAATTAATAACACTGAAGAAAATTGATAAACGTGTGAATAAAGAATGTCAGGAAAATTGTAAGAAATGTTGAAAATGTTGTATCGAAATATATTTCGTGATTATTGCTATAAGAATTAAATGTATAATACGCACTTACAGAAGGGAGGTGTAGGAAGTGATCAGATTGGCGAAGGCTAGCAGAACCCATTGGTTCATGTTGCGCCGCCAGAGGAACCTTCCTTTCGTTTCCGCCTTTCGATCAGATCGTTAATTCGATTTGGCAGACCTCCTCGTCGTAATTTGCTGAAACACGAATACATCTTAATTAATTACCCAACTCCGTACTCTATATCTAGCTGCGTTTCGTAATAATCAGATTCCAGATGGAAGCTGCATGCAGATAAAATTTCGACGCTCATACATTATTAGTCTCGTCATATTTCGAGACTCCCCCACATTACGTAATTTTCATTTATTTTATTAATATTGACATGTATAGTGTAACACGTAACTAAAATGAAAATTGTTTAAAAGTACAACTACAAATTATTTTTTAAAATACATATATCATTCCGATTATTCCTTTTCAGATTATTACTTTTGTCCATTATCGTCTATATTTTTCACAGCTTATAGATTTCTTGTCCTTGACTCATGTCGATTTCTCATTTAATTCTTGATTAATTTGTTATTAAAATAAAGAACAAGAAAAACAAAAAAAAAAAAGGAAAAAAAGAATGTAAAAAAAAAAAAAAAAAAATTGAAAATAAAATTAAAAAGTAAAACAAACGACTGTCAATACAAAACGTATAATTAAATATATTTCGTTTCTTTTTCTACATTTTTCGAGTTTTCGAATTTTATTTTTTACTTGTCCTCCACATTTTCATGCATTTTATTAAGATATCTTGGTTTCTTAAATTTGAGTGAACTCATTTTATTTCACTCTTGCTATAAAAACTGTCGTTTGCTGTCATCGACTATTTCTTTTTTTTTTTTTTTTTTTTTTTTTTTTTTTTTTTTTTTTTTTTTTTTTTTTTTTTTTTTTTTTTTTTTTTTTTTTTTTTTTTATTTTTTTTTTTTTTTAAAAGAGGGTATAGGAATGAAGAATGTGAGATAGATAGGATTTTTCTCAAGTGGCTATATATTCAAAGGCATTCATTAGTGCTAGTTAATAGCGGGGAATGTTGAAATGAGATTTGAAAGCAGATTTGGGAATAATCCGTAATTCAGAGACGACGTTACAGCGGTGTCATACAGAATCTACTGATTTAATTAAGCTAACAATTGTGTTTGCAGGCAGAAGTCCACAATCAAATCAATTGTCGTGACATCACTAATTAATCTTCAGTCAATACGATAATAAAGTATTATCTATTTTTAGGATTTCAATCGAAATTTCAATGTTTTACTATAATGTATTATTGTGGGTCTTGTTGTTATTTGGCTGTATTGTTATTGCAAAATTGAAAAAAAAAAAAAAAAATCCTCCCATGCCAATGAGCGAGCCGCGGTTATTAATATTATAGATATTAATTAATATTTGGAACAGAGTGATAATAATAACACCAAAAACTTGTCTACATTCGCCTCATTCGTTTCCTTCACTTTCTTTACTTCGTTCTTGGACTTCGCTTCGTTCACTTCATTGACTGACATTACTTCACTTACTTAATTTTTATACTTGTTTCACACCATTTATTCGCTGCCATCACTCCATTCACTTATTCCTTCACTTTATTCACTTCCTTCACTTTATTTACTCCATTTACTTCGTACGCTTTGTTCACTTCCTTCATTTTCTTCGCTTCATTAATTTTCCCTTCATTTTCTTCATTTCGTTCATTATATTTGCTTCACTCTATTTCTTATAGTTTCATCCGCGTATTTTTCGTTTATAATCATCACTCGCATGCATTAGCTTCAAGTTACTTCACTTGTGTTTATCGCTTCAACCGTTTCACTTTATTATGTTTGTTATATTCCGAACTTTTCTCGGTGTTTCAATCATTATATCCATGTCATTCATTTTATTCATCCTCATCATAATGGTTCTTTTATCGCAATTGCATTCATTCAATGTAACAATTTTATTCATTCAACCGTTCCTTCATTCCTGTCGATGTCGTAAGCATCATCACCTATTGATTTCGTCCGCACTTTTTATAGGTCATCTGTATTTCAACTCTTTCCTTATTAATTATTTTTAAACTACATTTCTATTCAGTTTCATTACTTGTTCATTACTCGCTTCATTTACTTCAATTTTATTTCATTCGTCAGATTTATTTTATCCGTTGCTTTCAATTCGTTTATTTGATTGATTAATTTTCAATTGTTAATAGCTTCATTTCTTTCATACATAATATTTCATATAATAGTATACTCGTAACTTTACTATTAGTTTGCTTCATTCAATTTTATTAAATTCTTAAATTCTGTTTAAATATCTGTTTATATTATTCGCCTGCAAATTAAAAAGAATATCTATAAGGATGAAAACGCGGATTAATACTTATAGACAATAATAAGTTTACTCGTTTTCAATTTTGTTTTTAATATTCATTCATTTATTTATTCAATCGATGCATTCATTCGATGCAAACATTGAAGGTAACCGTTACGTATAACATTTACATATTTCTTACTTGTTACGTAAATGTTACATAGTTGTTATATATAAATGATACGTAAATAAGTCAAATGTGTGCTTGCAAGGATCATACGTTTCAACTTCAATCATTATTATCATTTCTTTTGGGCAAATTTTCTTTTCGTACAAATTTCTGTTGGTATATATTTCACATATTTTTATTTTTTGTCATTTTACTAATTGTTCATTCTATTCGTCGTTAAATTATAATTGATTTATTTTATTCAATTATTCCTTCATTCATCAAGTCTAGCTTTAACAGTTTAATTATTATAGCGATCAATTTTTTAATTTAATTCATTTTCTTCATTTATTTTATGTTCTCACCTATTTCTGTAATGCAGGTTTCGTCGATAATAATTTTTCAATCATTGTACTTAAGACATAATACAAGGTTTTTGTCATTTTTGCCATTCTTTTTTTTTTTTTTAATAAAATGAAACAAAATAACACTGTTATATTACATTATTACTATATAAATTTCGCTATATAGTATTAATATAAATTTCAGGTACGAATGAACAAGAAATAATTAAATCGATAAAATATGAAGAAATGAAAAATAACGAAATTAACAATGCACAACAGGATCGAGCGTTAATTGCGCAATCGCATGCTGGCCGCGCGTATACGACAAATGATACGGAAGCGGAAACAATTAATCGAGTTATATAATTATTGCATTTTAAGTACACCTTTTGACTCGATCGTAATTGCTTCGGTTTTACGGGACAGTAAACTCTCTTGACAATTTACACAATTTAACGTCGATATTTGGCAAAAACATGATTTACAGATATTATTTTATCATGTCAAATTTATACGTTAAAAAATAATTCCTCAAATAGGCGATTGAAGAACAATACGCGTGTTAAAACAGACGAAGGCGATCGATTCGTTATATTGTGATCGATTCTCGCTGGATTTCAAGTTATTTTCTACTTTATATATTTAGATTGTTAAAAGTCGATTTTGACCATCCACATACCATCCACATATATTCAAATTCTGTAGTTCGTAAGATTTTTTTTTTCTGTCTGAATTAGTAGTCAATTTCTTTTTTTGTTTACTCTATTATTCTTATGCAAACGTCGCTTCATATATATATACGTTTCGTGACTCTTTTCTTTAGTCACTCGGTGAAGTTTATTCGAAAAGATTAGTCCATATAGGTATACATCGGCGAACAGGTAAACATACCTGATTTTGAACTTACCACAGAGTCAAACTACGAATCGTCATGTTGATTCTACATCCTACTTTAACGTTTTCTCCACCATCAAACAAAAAGAGAACACGAGTCACAGCTTATATATTTATCAGATCCGACGCCTCACTATTTTGGATGTTTGTTAATTTTTTCTTTTCTTTTTTTTTAATTAAAGTAATGCATTTATATAATTATACAATTTAATTTCGACTTGTATAGACCCGCCTTGAGGAAGCTAAAGCGGCTCGGTCGTTAACGTCGATTCCTAACCTAAAATATTTCAATTAAACAGAAACTAGGTCGTGTATATATTTTCAAGTCCACAACTATTTTATGGCACTTTTACGTTTTTTTTTTTTTCTTTTTGAATGCACGTATTATATTTTCAGGGAATTTACTTGGGCTAGAATTCGCAAGAATAAAGTTGAATAAGTTACACTTATATATAGTTACAATTCGTATTTTTATTCCTGAAAATTGACGTACGTACATAAAAAATGGTTTAAAGCGCTCCAAAATCTAATTGGACTTTGTGGAAAATATGTATAGTTTCTGTATAATTTAAATATTTTAGGTTAGGAACTGACGTTATCGACAGAGCCGCTTTAGCTTCCCCTGTTATTTTTTGGCATTTTTTTCTTCAAAATGCACACTATTCATGCGTAATGAAGTATCAAAATACACGTTTTTAAAACATCAGTCATACAAAAGTTACTTTATGTTTTTACAAATGTTAGTTGGATACGAATTGGATTACAATTGGAAAGAATATTTGAAAACAAAAAAAATTTTTTTTTATAGTTTTTAAAAATAAATTAAACGAAAAATATCGATTAACTGCATGGCAGTACTTCATTAATCATTTCGATTATTTGTATGCAACGAAAGTATAATTATTCATGAAAAATATTTCAAAAACATACATTGAAGGTAAAAATATTTAAAAAAAAACTTTTTTGTTACGTCGCAAACGTCGCAAAGCAAACGTCATAATATAATTAATCGGAAATTGGATAATAAAGGAATGAATTATTTTTTAGATTGCAATTTAAGAGTTCATTAAAATCGAGCTGTTTGATATACGTAAAATAGAACTAAGCTTTATACCTATATCTGAAATCTCGGTTCGCTGCGTTGTGGGAACACGATTTTAAATTGCCGCTTTTATTTGATATTTTGGCGCGAGGAAACAAAAAAAAAAAAAAATAAATAAATAATGCGGATCTCTGATTGGTCGGATGAAGCTCTAGGCAACCGAGGAACAAGCGACGGTTCATTTATAGGTTGACATCGATGGCGACATTCCGGATATACTGAATAAATTTTCGTTTTCGTCAAAATACTAAACTGGAACAACCAAGGTACGCTTTAATGTACGTTTTTTTTTGTTCATCTTTACTACTTGCACTGACAGTACATGTTGATACTGATAGCCAAATGTCATTTCATTATTAATTTGTCGATCATAACCTTTATCTTTGGGATGACAACAGAGCAAATGTTGTTTCGTGAAACAATGTTGTTTTTCGCGTACAGAAGTGTTTTGTAAGCGATCATGTAAATCGTAGATCATTTTGTTTTCTTATCATTTACCTTTTATCGTTAGATTGCATTCAATGTCCTTTGTTTACTTCTTTTTTTTAATTCAATTTAGTTTTGATTCTTCATTCGTTTTACGTGTGTTCGTCATTCATTTGTTTCACTTCTTACGACTCAATTCTTTATTGATCATTCAATTGATCACTTATTTATCATTCACTTCGATCACTTATTTCAGTAATTCATTTCGATCAATCATTACAATTCGTTTCATTCATTTCAATATTACATTTCATTCATTCGTTTTATTCATTTGATTAAATCGTTATTCGTTCTATTTCATTCCTTTTATGTATTTCATTCAATCATTTCAATCATTTCAATCGTTCCATTTATACTCTGCACTGATATCTTTTAACAATTCTATCCATCCGTTCATTCTTCTCATTCGTTCTCTCCATTTATTCCATGTTCGACGATTATTCATTTCTTTTGTCCATTAATTCGTTTTTCCAGTACTTATACCGATCACTTCTATCGATCGTGATGCACTTTGATTATTGATTTCGATCACTGCGTTTTTTGCCATTCCTTCCATTCATTCATGTTCGTCATTCATTCCGTTTCTGCACATCGTTCAATCACCCATTCACTTCAATAATTTCGATCCTTTGATTGACATTAAAATTGTAATTTTATAAAAACCTACTTTTTCGCTCAATTATTAAAATGCAGTAAAACGCTAATCATGATATCTTTCAATTCCCTGTCGTAAATTAATAAATTAAACAAGATCAAAATACATCATTCGTCTTGTCGTAAAAAATTGTTCGTTTTTTTTTTTTGAATATGACAATAAAAGCCGTGTTTTTTATTTATGTATTGTTGAAAATGAAATATCGTAAAACTAAATTAATTTCAATATTGAAAATGAAGAAATAAGTCGCAACTCGCGTCGACAAGAATGGAGAAAATATCCTGAACAGCGCAGAATGGGGAGGCTAATACCGATAATCCTTTTCCTTGCAATATTCGTAAAAATTTCGTCGAAACGTTTCGGTAAAACACCCTTGAAAGAGCATTTGAAAGGCTCTCGAGTTTTCGTGTTGACATTAAGCTGTATATATATATATATATATAGTCGATGTACATAAAGAGAAAGTTGTCACAGCGAAACGGGTGTACAAATTCACAGTAACAAAAAATCCTTTAAATCTTTTCGCGATACAATCCCGACCGATACACGAATATGGCCATCGACACAATATAATAGAGTATTTACTACGACAATCTAGCAAATTTTATTGCTGATTTTGAAAATTGTTCGATGTAGAACGTTTTTCAAAATTCTTCAGTTTCATACTTTTCTATTCTGCAGAAATATTTTTTCAATCATATAAATATATATATAATATATATAATAAAACCCATTAATCGATTCGTCTAATCTACTTATCAATAAGTAAATTTATTACTCGATCATATATATGACACAGTGTGGGAAATTCGTAATTCCCACACTGTTTTGTGTGAATTTCAAATTGAGAATTTTCGCCACGAAAGACAGTGTAGGAAATGCAAATTTCCTTAATTTTATTAGGAATAACGTCGATTGGCCTAGCCGCAATAATCATTACTCGTGCGGGAAATCGCATTTCCCGCACTTTTAACGAAATATATACTATGTTTATTCAGTCGTTTCGTTTTCTTCCATCGCTTTCTACATTCATGAATTATACGAAGCAATGAAACGTATATATATATATATATGTTGCAAGAGTGTAATATAAATGAATATAAATGAGTGTAATATCATTGAATAAAGTGAATGAATGAAACGAATATATAGAAAGAATGACGAAGTAGTGAGAAGAAATTATTATTTAAAAAGTGATGCAATTAATGGGGTAAATCTAATGAATGTAACAATTTAATTACACGAATGAAAAAAAAAGAAAGAAAAAGAGTGCATTTATGAACCAACAGAATAATAACTGTAATAAGGTAATAAATGAATCAAACGAAAAAATTGAAAGTTTCCATAAAAACGAACGAACGAATGTCTCGACTACTTTTCAACCCTTGCCGCCCGAATGATAACAAATTCCTTCATCCCCCGTGATATCATTATTATATCTATGGGCTGCGGAGGAAATGGAAAAGTTGAAATGTCGCCAATTTTTCAGAAATTCCCCAGTATAATGTTGGCATGGCACCCCGATAACTGACGACTCGGTCGATGGCACTGACAAGTGAATCATCATCGTCCTTATGAAAAGATTTCCCGACGAGTCTGCATATCATTGTTCTGCGGTGGGGCGAATTTCCTCGGCACAATGGTGGTGCGCCCATCGAACCCAAAGTTGATGGCTCAAGTCCTCGATGCGGTCAATCACTTGTCCAAGGGTAAAGGGTCGACCACTCGCGATATTCTGGATCACGTGAGGAAAAGCAGCGGTGGCGGAAGTTACCGAAACCTTACCTTGCAGGTATTTCTTTAACTCATTAATGAATACGATATCATTAAACTTCTTTGTTTAGACGACCTTAATTACAAATACATTCAATCGCTTTCTTTAAATTTTAATTATTTAAATTGAAGTTAACGACTTTTTTACATGTTATAGTTTTGTGATAAAAGAACATGTAAAATAATGCGGCTAAGATAATGTAAATGTAATGTTTATTGTTTTGGTGAAATGAATAGGCTGTAGTCAGAAAACTTCATCATTGGCGATGATTTTAAACAAAATTGCTCAAAATTTGGTACGCCAAGGTCGCTGTAATTACGAATGCGATGAAAGATTTACAGAATTTAAAATGGCGGATTCCAGATGGCTGCGGTACTGATGCAAACGGAGTACGCGTTTATCTGTCAGTGTCGTTGCAGAACCACACATGAACGGTCGCCATTTTTAATTTTGAAAATCTGCACAAAGGGTTATTATATATAGTTTCAAAAATTAGAAAAATTTTAGGGTTTCGATTTCCATTTCTTCTTGCAACATATTCCGGTACATGCATATACCTGCCAATCTCTGTAAAAATCCATTTATATACAATACTTAATATAAATCAAGTTATTATAATTATGTTCTCTTTTACTCTTGAATTAAATTTTGCCAGTTGATATTTATTCTTATTTATAGTTGATAAAAATAGTTGATGAAAATGGTTGATAAAAATTTAAAAAATTGTTATTTTTACAGGACATATTGTAACTTTATTGATACCACGCTTTATATACATTTCTAAAAATAACGGTTAAATAAAAGGTATGAATATATGTTATTATAATTTTCTAGACAATGTTTTTCAAAAAATATTTCTTTATAGAATTAAAAGATTTTCTTATAAATTAATTTCTTATAAATTGAAAAATGGGTTCGAAACATACAAACATTTGTTTTATGATTTCTTATATACTATATTTTATGTAAACATTCAATAATGTGTTTATTTTATAATTTTTCCTAGAAATTTGTATGAATATAATTAATTAAATATATATATATATATATGTGTGTGTGTGTGTGTGTGTGTGCGTGTGCGTGTGTAATTAAAATATGTTTATTTAAAAATACATTTCTGAAGATGCCCACAAAGTTTATCCGAAACGTCATGAAGGTTTTTCATTTAATAATTTACATTGAAAATTCAACAAAAAAAAACAAGTCATTTGGATTTAATTAAAAAATAATTAAAGGATCAAAGAATTACAATTCTATAATAAGTTTACGACTTAAAAGATTAATTTTGTTTTTGGCGGGAATGAGACATGGTCATAATAATAATAATAATAATTATAATAATATTGAATATAAACTTAATTTTTTTTATATAATTATATAATTGAGTAATTTATTTTTTATTTCGTTCCATCAACTTTTAGTGATTAATCCAACGAACGATCTGCAGTATGTTAATAATTATGGAAAATAGTAATAAAGAAAAATAGAGAAAGTTAATGAGGAAAATAAAAGGGATAAAGCAATTGCCAAACTATTTGCACCTCTTATTTCAGAATATTTACTCTGAATCTAGTTTTATATTTTTATAATGGAGACCGTTTCATTACAGCAATGAATGCGACTCTTTATTACGAAATGCAATGTTTCCATTATCTTAGAACCAAACAACGTGTTAATTGAATTTTCGTACCGTTAAAAAAAAAAAAAAAAAAAAAAAAAAAGTAATGAAGTTTACACAGAATTCCATTAAAAAATCAAATTTAGACATTATTTCTCTGAAATCTCCAAGACATTTCAGTCGTCCTCGTATTATTTCAAGTTCGCTCTGGAATAAATAAAAAGATGTCAACTTCCGTTTACTTTTTAACAATTATACAACATGCAGCAATAATAACTATATATATATAAAAAAGTGTAAAAATCCGAACTTAACGCATTGATTACACATCAATAGGGAATAAATTGGAATGATATGACATTTAATCGAAAAATTAATTAGTTTCGCGGGACGCTTTAAATCACTGTTACTTCATTCGGTTTACGACTTAATTCACGACCGAACGATGACATCTTTTCACTGAATTTATAATTGCTTGTTAAACGTCAATACGCCGCCGCGGTGTTGCGAACAGCAATAATAATAACGCCGATTACGCGGCATAATTTATTGCGGCAAATTATCATAATTAATTGGGTCATTAAAGCGGGACAGTTCACTTGTGCCATGGGGGAAAGTAACAAGTAGAAAAGTTAATATAGGTATAGCTTTCTACTTTATACGATATTCGTTCATATTAGTTTATTAAAAATCAGTAAATAAACGTTTATAAAAGTTCAGTAATGGGGTTCTAAAATAGATTAATTTCCAACCTAACCTCAAAAACAGGAAAAGTATAAATAAAATATTATTGAAACATTTTTTATATCTTTTAAATAAATCATATAATTTCTTGATATAAAATTGTATTGAAAAACATATATAAAATTAAGTGAAAACTTTTGGAAATAAATTATTTTTCTGTACCCGACTTGAAAATAATTTGTTTCCATAAAAGTTCTCATTTTATTTTAAATTACTTTTACTATAATTCTTTTTAGAGACTATATATGTTACGAACCCTTCCATCAGAGCCAAAATTGTGAACAAAATTTCAATCTTGTTCGTTTTTAATGCTTTTATTGTTGCAAAGCTCGGTCGGTAACTGTTCTACTTTAGAATAGTTACCGACTTGAGGAGGTTGGAAATTAGTCCTTTTTAAAGTACGAAAAATGAAATTTACTTTTCGATTTTTTCCACTCAGTTTAATTAATTTTTACTTGAAACGAAATTTCCCGAATATGTTCGAGTACATAATATACACAAGAAATTGATTGAATGAATGAATAAAGTGTAGGAGTGGGATGAATGGATGATTGAAGGATTAAAATGTGTAAAACTGACTGACGAACGAAATGGACGAAATGGATCGAGTCAATATCGTACATTAAATGCATGCACGGAAGAAATGGATAAAATAGGTCGAATGAATAAATGAATAAATGAATGAATGAATGGAAATAAATAAAGGATCGAAGTGATAAAATTAACAGATTAACTGAAAGATAGAACCAAGGAATGGATCAAATCGATAGATGGGTTGAACACATGAATTAAATTCATATCTAGGTGAAATGAATGGATAACGTGGAATGGGCCAATGAATGGATGAAATCATTTGAAGGATTGAAATGTGTTAAATTAATGGATAAATCAACAGATGACGTGAGTGGAGAAAATGGATCTGATCAATTGGTGTATGAAATAAATGGATGGGATCACTGGATAAAAGGGATGAAAAGAAAGAATAAAAGAGTAGGACGAATGCAATTAAATGACTGTTATGATAAAATTAACTAAACGATATAGAATATGTCAAATGAAAAAAAAATGATCGGATGAAATGAATGGATAGAGATGGACGAATGGATTGGATGAATAAATGAATTATTGAAATTAATAAAAGAATTGAAATGGATGGATCAATAGAACAGACGAAATGAATAGAAAACATGGATATGATCAAACGGCACGTGTAATGTGTAATGTATATAGAATGAGTGGATAAAATGGAGGAATGAAATGAATGAACGAGTGAATTACAGGACTGAAATATTAAATTAACGGATATAAATTATAACTAAAAGAAATAATTTAAAAAATGTATTAAATCAATATAGATGCATGAAATGAATAAATTAAACGAATGGATCAAGTGGATGAATGGATGGAATGGATGAAATGATTGGATGACACCAATTAAAGAATTAAAATGATAATATTAACTCAATGGAATAATATATCAAATCGATATAGATGTATGAAATTAATAAGCGGAATAATTGAATAAAAATGAATGGATAGGATGAATGAATGAATGAATTAATGAAATCAATAAAAGGATTGAAAAGAGTGAAATTAAAGGACGAATCGATAAAAAAAAATGGATATGATTAATTGGAGTTAAAAGTAAGGTATATGTGGAACGGTCGGATAAGTGAAAGAATGAAAAAAATGTATTAGATCAATATAGTAGATGCAGGAATTAAATGCGGATGAAATGAGTGAATGATACGAACGAACGAACGAATGAATGAATGAATGGAAGGAACTAAGCGAAGTATTGAAATTAATAAAATGAACGAATGCGAACGAAGAAATCGACGAGTGATACTAACGACTGAAAAAATGAAACGAGTCAAAAAGTTAAAGAAGGAATAATTTCTACCATATGCACATAGGTGATTGAAAAGTACAGATGAAATTAGGAATGTAACGAATTGATTCAACGAATAGATCTTATAAACGGAATGAGTGAATCACATAAATTAAATTGTCCGAATAAAGAGAATTAATGGGGTAGACGGAAAGAAGTGGTTGGACGAAAGTATAAAAAAAAATATACTTGGACCCAACAGACCGAATAAATGACGTGTGAATTAATTAAAATTATTAATCCAAACGGATCAATCCTTGTTATAACCTCACTTTTGAAGGAAAATTGAGGAAATATTAGTGTTTGCTTCTTTATCTTTGGTAATGTATGTATTACATCGATTTCATTCTTCAGGTACAACGGGCTTTAAAGAATGCAGTGGCCGCAGGCCTCGTCAAGGTACGGAGCGGCCGGTACAAATCTCAGATCACCCTCAATACAACGCCAGTCGTAGCTAAAAATGACACTTTGAAGCTCACGAACGTCGAAGCCAAAGCTGCCACGGAAAAATCGAAACAGAAAAATAACAAGTACTTCACGTATAGTATTACAATTACTTTTTTTTTTTTGTAGATAAATCGATTTATTTATAAAAACAGATCGCGATTATAAAAATTCCTAAATATATAATATGTGAAGAGTTATTAATCAAATCACATAAATTCGGGTTCTACGGGATTGAGGACAGGTCAAATAAATAAGTACACCATAGATTCGCGGAAACAAAAGGGAC
>JAPYZR010003896.1:0-14661 GCA_030522945.1 Trichopria nigra
AGCCCAAATTTAAAAAAAAAGTTTCAATAATTTGTTATTTATACTTTTATTGTTGCAAAGCTCAGTCGGTAACTGTTCTACTTTAGAACCCTCTTAATACGGTCAACCACAAAGTAATCGGGATTTTCCAAAGCTTCAAAAACTGTTTCGTTACGGTAGAGAGAGGAGAAGAATCGATTTTAAAAAATCAATCGCATTTGCCGAATTTGAATAAAAATACTGATTCTGTAGCGACATGCTAAAAGTTGACATTATTTCAGCCACCGCGTTGGAAGTTGCCGTAGTTGGAGGCAAATTCTTTTCTTCGTCACGTATCAAACAAGGTAAAGCGTTCCATTGCAAAAATGCTCGGATTACGACCAATTCCATTACTTGGGAATGCTATGTATATTATGTAAATTCTGTTAAACGGAAATTAATGACTATATGTTACGTTTATACACATATCAGATGGATATTAAATTCTGATAATAAACTTTGCATAGTAATAATTAACGTACGAAAATCTACAAAACAAATCATTATGCACGACGAGATGAAAATTAATTAATTCGAGATTAATGTTGTTTTTTTGTTTTCATTCCAGTTCATTTTGGTTTACGTGTATCTATGACAAAGAGACAGAAACCATACATATTATACAAATGATGAGAAAATGTAAGGTGTGCGTAATTTGTTGGTCTATTGTTCTTTAAACAATTTGGCTGAGTTATTATAGCGAGTGATGTTTAGCCAACTATCGCTCGATCGCTTTGCTCGCTCGTGATCGTTGGTGCAGTTGCGCATATAATCTACTATTATGTCGTGCGACATTTTTTCCATGCAAAAAATCGAAATTCCAGCGCCTGATGATGATACACACGAAGGCTCGTAAAAAAAAAAGAATTGGGTTTGGAATCGAAGATGCTCGTCGCGTTACCGTGTCGAATATGTACGCGGCGAATTTCCGTTAGCAAACACGTTTAATGCACGTCGAACGACGATGCGCGTAATATCGATTACCGTTCGCGATTCGTTCGCTTGCACAACGCTGACAAAGTTACTCGTCCGCCACCGTAAATAAGGCAAAGGGGAATTAGGACGAGCCTGCATGCTACATGCACGGTGAACGCGATGCCGCATACGTTGGCTAGTTAGTGCACGTCATAAAATGCACACCATATAGACATGTCCGCCGCCCATACACGAACAAACGTTAGCCTGCCATGTTCACGCGCTTACGCCTGCGTTACTTATATCTATACACATATATGCGAGTGTCGATTCGTGCGCGCGAATCAGCAAATGCACATCTGTAAATATGCATATTCATATACATGTGCGTGTCTATATTATACATTTGTACGACGATATTCGTTCGTCAGACCTACACGCATGTATACGCACTCTCTACATTTGAATCAGCGAAAGTCACTGCCAATCAGCGAATATACACTGATAATCAGTCCAAACCCTACCATCTCGTAGGGTTTGGGCTGCAAATCAGCGGATATCAATTATGTGTAATTACACGTAAACGGGTAAGCTTATACATATACATTTATAACCAAAAGCGTACGTAAACAACCAAAACATCGAACTATATCTACTATATAATACCGCAGTTACTGGAACTTTATTATCAATTTCTACGTATTTCTTCAAATATAATATACGCATATACATAATGGCTTTTATGTTCAGCTCCGGACGCACTAAGACGCGAATTTTTCCCTCACTAGGAATCTTCAATTTCTCACTCTATCGGTACAAAATGTACCGTTTCAACAAAATTACAAAATTAGCATCTCTATATACATAAACGATGGAATCACGCTTTTTGAGAGCTTTAACCTTTTATTATATATTTACATTCCATTTTACACGTACTATATAGTAGTAACTGCACTTAGGATATTTTATATGTGTATATATAAAAAGGACTGAAATGACGAACAACATTATTTGACAAGTTTGAAAAGTTCCAAGCTTATTCTTGATAGGCGACAAAACGGGGTGCTAGTGTGTGCCCGGCACAAACACGCGCTGGCAAGATAACGAGGTGGGCGGAAAAAAGCGAATGTAAAAGCGTCGCTTGGGTTTTACGGTCTGACGAAAGTCGTTCTCACACTACTGACGGCCGTTCGAATTAGCATCCTCGGTCTCGGTATATATAGGAGCCACGCTGGGTCTCGATAATCGCGGCGACGTCGACGACGACGGCGATGACATTACGGTTGCGGGAACGGGTTTAGATTCCGTGATTGGTGCGACGAAAATACGAGAGAAATGCCCTAGAGGCGATAATTAATGAGGAAGGAGCGGGAATGGATAATTGAGCGACCGCGTCGAGCAGAGGATTGATGACGACTTCGCAGCGATTCCACTTGGATGAACATTCGACGCGAGTGCACATTTCGTATTACAATGCGCGGGATCGACTGCAGACGCGTAATGTCGACGCTCGTCCCCTTCCGCGGGAGAAATCCGAAGAGTCCTATTCCAACTTTTTACTCGACGCTGCGCGGAAAAGACCGCCTCTAATAAATAAATGTATAAAGGACGCACGGCGTTCGATAAACATAATTTTATTATTGAAAAGCTGGCTTTTGTTCTGCTTATCATTACGGGTGTGGATAATTGGGTTTAAGATACGAAATCATATTAAAAACGAGAGAAAACTTGTTTTTATGTAAAATAATAACGTGGAGATGGAGATTTAATTTTATTTTGCGAAATGTCTTTGAATTCGCGAGTTGCATTATAACATCATCGTTTATTTTTACATCATCAATTCTAAAGTTAATTGGTTCACTTTCAATAACCATTCCACGATTTATTTACATCGGCAATTTTCCTTGCGAACAAGAGAACATTGGTATAATGAAAGCCCGTGAAATGTGGCGTGCATTCCAGAAAAGTATTACAGTATTGACATGTTCGCAGTGTCTGTGTTGGAAACAAATTGAAAAGTTATTGACGGAATCTTTGTCGATGCGGTGACGAGGCAAAAACTGGAAGAACCAACCGACCGAACGATGAAAAGCCAGTTACTTTTTCTCATTGACGAATGGCATCGACAAACCAATCAAATCCTCTTTTCGGTCACGGGCGCATCGCATACGTCCGTACACGTGCAGACTCGGAAGAATAGTAGGTGGCATTAAATGCGCTTAACGATGTTCCTCCGGATTAAATGATTTCTCCTCGATTTGTCGTCGAATCCGGCCGAAATTGGGTATATAGCGAAAATGAAGACAATCCTCGGCAGAGAGCACTTCCTTAATATAGATATTGTACGTTCGTCAGAAAGCAACGAATTACAATCTTTGAGAGAGAGAGAGAGAGAGAGAGACGAATCCTGAATATTATATATATATGTGTGTGTACACGTGTAGAGAAAGCCCGTCGTCGTAATATACGGCGGTGTCCATATACCGCTGGATTGCCGCTCAACAATAAAGGACCATTATTCGGCATCTCGGCCGGCCTCGCGCTATTTCGCGGCGCTTCTGTGTGCGAATCGTGGTTTGCGCCCGGGCGGTTCCTATCTGGCCGTGGGCCAAAAGATTTTTGATATTTTTTGGCAGCGACTCAACCTCCGTGTAACCGGTTTAAATGTTGTGGGGTACTTCGGTTCTTCCCCATCTAGACATGCAGATATCGCGCCGACTCCATTCCGACGTTTACCGATAAAAAACGGACCTAAACGCTACACGTATAAGCTTAAGTTGCCTGCAACTTTCTCGCATGTAATACGTCTGCTGTTGTGGTCACTCTTACATCCTCATTCGTATCTCGAATACGAAATCCATGTTCGTCTTCTCCGTATACATATTATATTAATCGCAGTTATAATAAGACGCAAGTTCCATTGACTATATGATTGAATTCGTTTAATAAGCGTTTCATCAGAACGGAAGATTGTATAGATTCTTTGTAAAAATTGAAGAAAAGAGTAATCATTGTTTGAATAGGAATTTTGATTTGACTGCGAAATTTTGTTTATTTTTCAATGATCCTGAGACCACTAAAATTACACGAAAAGTAGCACATAAATAAAAAGGTCCAACTTGAAAACGTTTAACCTCGTGAAATGATGGATTGAATAAGTTTCCTTTAATATCTATATCAAGAAGGACTAAGAAGTCTCACAATTCATACGAGTCTCTCGTAAGCTAGAGTACAAGAAGTTCGTATATACTTCTCCACAAAGAGAAAGAATTTTATTCTCATATCACTATTGCATTCTCGTAGTCCGTTATAGTCTATTGTTGTAGAAAACCAAACATTTCAAGAATGTCGTCAATCCACGACTATATACGTATATATCTCGTATAAAATAATATTGGTACAAAGGAAATGAAGATTCTTAATATTCGTGTATTATTTTTTGGCGCACTAATTGCAAATAATCAAGTTTTATTACCTTGATATACATATATACGTATAAAGCTTTGAGGGTATAATTTTTTTCTATGCCACACGTGCGCGATAAATACAGTTTTGCATGTGGCTTCCTAGTGATGATGAGGCATTCCGTTTTTCTGACTTTATTTTATTATAAAAAAAATTACGCGAGTCAAAGTATTTCATTTATACAAGTTCAAATTGTATACATACCACCATAAAATGTTTGTTTATTCGAAATTCGCATTTCAAAAAAACCTTGCGGAATTTCATTTGTCAACTCTGGATACATTGCGTACTGGTGCACAATACATTCTTACGAAAATATTACGTAGCAATTTACTTGCAGAGATTCATGATTATTTCGTTGCTTTATTTGAGTTTTCAAAGATGAAATGACTTTTGAAAGTGTTGGCTGAAAACTATTCAACATCCAACTTTCGCTAAGAAATTCGTATTCAGCCTCCGTAAATACGTACATTGAATGGATGATGCTTTTATGTTTTTTTTTTGTTAAGTCAGTCTTTTCTTTTAGAGATATTTGGAAGAAAGTTTTTCGCATGTAAAATTTACTCTTGTAAAATTGTACCAAATAAATATATAATGAGCATATTATTATGAGCAAGTAAAAATAATATTCTTAGCATCAGTATAGAAAGTAAATATTTAAAAAACTGCGAGTCCTTGTAAAATCGTTCCGTGTCCTATATTAGATAAAAATCAAATAAAAAATCCAACGAGCAATGTTTACATGCTCCCGAATTTGACCAACGACGATGAAAAATAAAATAACGGACTACCTATATATATTCGGATTAAAATTTACTGCAGACTATCGATGGAATCGCCTCGTTTTATTTGTTTGATGGATTGTGTCACTTCAGTATTCGCGGGGAACCGCTTGTATTTTCATTTGACCGCCATAGAAATGTTGTTATGCTCAATCATTATTTTTCAATGTACACACACGCACACACACCCATATATTCATGTATCAATCATTCTAACAATTTAACTGAGAGCAATTATGGTTAGTTTATGATATGTTTATAAAATACGCATGTTGTTTTAAGCATTCATTTGGTGTAAAACTGTTTTTGAATTGTTTGCAGGAATAATTTCGCCTTGTCTTTCAAATCTTCATATTTTTACCTAAGTTTATATGCGTAATTCTTTTGTAATGTCATCGTTTCTGTAAAACAAACAGATTAAATTAACATAAATATCCATATAAACGCATGAAACTGACTAATTACACTTGTCAGTTGAATTCGTTTTATCGCAGTCCGAAGTATATATGGCAATTGAAATTTTAACCTCCATTACAAACAATAACTCCTAATTTTTAACAAAGATTAAAAATGACAGATGACGAGAACACACGTATTTCACGATCGTGCAAAATATTGAACAATTACTTGGTATAACATAAAATTGGCAAAAAAAAAAACAAAAAAATCATCAATAAAGTTTGAAACATGAAAACAATTCACAAATCCCAACAAGGAACTACATTCTTAAAAATGAATATGCAATAAACAACAACCACCTGTATTATTTGAAGAATGAAAAAATTGAATTAAAATATCAAAAGTATATTAATTGGGAGTATACATATATATTTAAATATACTGGAAATTTTTAATATAAAATAATAACTAAACTAAGTACATGTCACTCATTTTATTCTACACCAAACAATAATAAAATAAAATTATTGAAATATCTATATGATCAATATATAAAAATTTAAAGGCTTAAAAGAAAATGATGCATTGAATCATTGAAAATTAGATTTGTCAAAGGAAACCATTAAAAAGCAAACAAAATTGATGAATTGAAATAGAAAACAAATTCACCCCCTACTTCTTCCCACTTTCTTTCTATATTATTTCTTGCAAGGTAAATTAAGCCACTCTTGTCAAGAGTAAAGTGCTTATTCATTCGAAAGAAATTTATTTATTCCGCACTCACACATGAGTAGCATTTGTTCGATATCCGCTGGAAATAATCGTGAAAGAGTGCGGTGGTACGCGTATCGCATTGTGACGAAATTAAAGCAAGTTAACGCGATGCTTTGTTATTATAATTGAAATAAAATTCGTACAAAATGATTCTTCCGCGGGTCACATGACCTAACCTAACCTATACCCGGGAGTCCTTTCCTTTAAATGTTAATAATAATATTCTGATGCACAAGGCCTGATGGAGGCTACAATGTTCTCAGGAACGTTACAAAAAGTATAACAATAGTAGTTACATAGGCATTATAGCGATTTGTACGGTCAAGTGTATATTCGCGATCAGACATGTCGAGCATGTCATCTTTACGTCGTCTACAGTAAAGATGTTCAAGATTTTATCAACTCGACCCATAATAAACGAGAATCGGATTAATGTTCCTCTTTTGAGAAGATACTTTTTCGAATGATGAGAATTTGTGTACAAAAGTTGTGGACGCAACGACTTAAACAACATATTTAAAATTGAAAACTGCTTGTCCTGATTACAATGATGCATCGTAAAGTTATACGCATAAAGATCCAAATAATTGTAGAAATATGTTTATATAAACAATAAATTGACGTGCCGAAGAAATGAAAGAAATCGGAATATTGAACGGGGAGTAAATTCGGCCATCGAATCACGAAGGGAGTTTGCGGGGCATTTCAAATTTATTAATCGGACTAATGCCGCCGCCGTGGCACATCCCACGCGAATCGAGTCTCTACCACCGCGCGCAGGGTTGTACAAAGCCTATAACTGTACGGGGCGGAGGGGAAGCTGGAACGACGGGCGGGGGATTTGCATTGTAAAGTCACAACGGTTCGTCCAAATGTTTGAAGTGAATACCGCCGTGGCATCGTAAACTCTTCGTTATACCATCGATCGTTTTGTGGAGTGCGGGCGCAAAGCCCCGCGAAAATGCCCACTTCGTGACTATCGTCGCTCGAAAACCGCAGCTTCCCGGGGCGATATTGCAGCGCTCGGCGCTGACGGAAAACGCCCGAGGCTTATTCGCCGCTCTCTTTCCTTAATTCGCAAAAAGTGACGGTCGTCGCCGCTGCCGCCGCCCGCCGCGCGTTATTCGTAAAATATCGTTCTCTAAGGAGAAAAGTTGGTAATTTTCGTCCGGTTGATCGAAACGAGTTTCGCATCGTCCGTGTCAGTAATGGTTTTCGTTTCGGAAGAAAGTCCAGTATACGACCATTAGACGCACGCGCGCAGAGCGCTGGTCATCTTGCGCACTGCAATATTCAATAAATGTCACGTCAGCTGCTGCAGCTGGAGCGAAGCCCGCGGGGGCGAAAGGCTGTGCCGTCACCGCCGTCATCGCCGCATCGTACAGAAAGGCCGTCGGAGAAAAGTTTCACCGCCGGGATTCCTATACGGCGATGAAATTCGGGAAATAAGCGCCAACGAGACCTGCCCAGAGGCGATCTTCGATTTCTTGCGTGAGGGATTTTCGACGACGACTTCTTTTCGTTATCTCCGCAGGCCAACTTGCAGCCTGTACGCTCTATAGAGGCCAAAGAGAGCAGTGCCCGAAAGTAATTCTGAAATTATACAAATTTTACATTTTATCGTTGGTACCAAATTTCTTTTTTATAACTTGCAGTGTTTTACTGCAATTAGGTACTCCTTCATTTCAATATACCTTACAATTGTTACTAACTTACAATTGTTACTACTACTCGCCCAGAAAAACGGATGTCAATTGTCAATTTCCATGCTTATTTCTCAATATATATATATAGTCAATTCACTCTCATCTTTACTGTCTTTTTTAAATGGTAACATATTAGTAGTATCGTAGTTATTCATAAAAATTGAATTAAAATGCATAATAATGTCCCGACGGCACTCGATCGTTTTGACGTATTTGAACATGTTTTGAACGTACGATTGCCAAACAGCATCATCAATTGTCAAATACATCAACGACGATAACTGCTCAATCATATGAGTGCACAAATGCCAACGTTCTTCCATCACTATATACTTATCTATTATATGTATATAATCCACCTACGTTCTGTTCTGATGGTTTCTAATTAAAAATCTATATTCTCTGCTTATTTCGGTATATACGCAAATAATGTATAATGGAGTTAATAATAATAAGTGAAATATGCTCGCTGCTTTGAATGTAATTCGTGTTGCCATCCATGTCACATGAAACAAGAGCTAATTGCGTGTGATTAAAATAGTTTTGGTGCACTGCTACCTACTGTCGCCCTTCAAGCCCTGATATATGCCTTATGTGGCGAAATGGACCAGTTCTGTCAAAGGCAATACTTGCCACGCATCGGCAACAGATTGTCATTTGCCAAAATGCTCTTGAAGAGTCAAAAATATTTTCAAATGAAAATAGTAATGGAAAAATAAGAAATTATTAGAAAGTATGGACATTGAAATAGTAGTTTCTTATACTTGTATATATGAAGAAGATAATTGGAAATACCTTTAAAAACATGCTGTATTCGTAAATATAATTTCAAAAATGTTTCCCAATAATTTATATACCTGAAGCAATCGGAATCTTCCACGAAGGTCTTGATGAAGAAAGTTAAATTCGGATATAATTCCGGCACTAACGATATTATTAATAATTACAAGAGACATCTTTTCACGTTACATTTACTTTTACACGAATGATATAAGAAATAAATGGAATGGAACATTCAGGAATTTCGTATTCTTAGAACAATTACATTACTTGAATTCACTCGGAAATGAAATCGATATTCGCGTAGCGTATTCTTTACACACCAGCAGCTACTACCACTCGGTGTCTACTAGATTTCCACCGACCTAAAAGATGCTCGGTTACTTTTGCAACCGACACAATGCACGCGTACTCAACTGTTACCACGCCATCTGCGCGCAAAGTCCATTCTCTGCACACCTGCCATTATCCGTATCGCGTACGATTACTTTGAGTTTCGAGAAAACAAAAACAAAAAAATATGTTGAAATGAAATTTAAAATGAAAGTTAAACATTATTGCGGGTATAGTAGCATTAATGGACTCGGCGGAATGTCTCGATTTCAACAACGATCGGTCGAGTAGGTTAGTGATACTCGTATACACACGAAGCTCGTCGTCGTCGAATTAAAGCTCGCGGAATGAAAAAGTAATAGCGAGTCTTTTATCCTCGACATAATGAATTATTTCCATAAAGCTGGATGGAGGACTTCGCGGAGCACTTTCGTATTCTCGGGCGTACACGCTCGGTATAACTGCAATTATTTACAAAGCTATGTACGGCCAACGGAATATACGCATTTACGAATATTTCACGTCAATTTCCCTGCGATTTCGTGGCACGGTTATTTCGGGTGTTTCGTTGGGCTTATGAATTTTTTGACACTGGATTTCGTAATTGCGCGCGGCAGATGTGCAGAATTCAATTGCACGATAAAAAAAGCGTCGAGAATTGACTATACGGTGAAAATTTACATTGCGCATCCAAACAAACAGTGTCCACTTGGTGGAATGTAATATTAAAACGATCCAGGCGCATGACTTTTTCATAATTATTCGCTTAATAACGTGAAAAAATTCCACAAGATTCGCTTAATAATTTGTTGACTTTTTGTTTGTTTGTTTTTAAACGCAAATACATCGTAAACGAAGAGTCGAGAGACAAATCCCATTGCCCGTACTTTTCTCCTCGATACAACGAGTCCGATGTGGAGCGACGTAGAATTTGACACGCTTCGCATAAAAAGTTTTTAAAACTCATCTGCCAACATATTTTTTGTCCATTATTGTAAAACAAGTCTACAATGAATTAGCAAGTAATAAACTATAAGCGGCTTTTACTAAGCTGAAACCTTTTCGGTCGAGTTTCACAGTCAGTTGATAAATATAATCATCGCAAAAACGCCTTACAGTTGGAGTAGTATAATATTTTCAGCTGGAATGATGATTTACTGGATACTGGAATAATCACATTTTTCAATGAAGCAATTACTAATGAAATCAATACAAGACTCGAGTTCCTCCTCGCCTAAATCTATCGCCAAAACTGTCTAGCTCTTACAAAAAGTTCGACTCGGAAACACTGCCGTTTAAGGTTCAACATCGTTCGAAGGGTCATTTCGTTAACGGAAACGGGCGAAAAGTCGTTAAGGAGACAAGTGTTTTTGGGATAAGCAGTTAAGGTTTCCCGAGATTGTACAGGCTCAGCGGTAATCTATGACAAATAAGAAAGGGAGAGAGATAGATAGTTAGCCAGAAAGAGAGAGAGAGGTGGATGTCATTAGTATTCGAATCTCGCTTCTTTAGGTCGATGAGAAGTAGTCGTAGTAGTAGTAGTACAGGCCCGGGGCGGTATATGTTCTGCTCTGGGCAAAGTATTTCGGAGGTGGGTGGGTTATAAAGGGACGTTGACGCGGTCGGAGGATAGGGGGAAGGTAAGCCACCAAGCTTACCGCCTGGGGCAGCTCTGCCGAGCAAAGCAACATGGGGAACTTCTGAGCTTGCCTTCCGTCGTCGTCTCCCGGCCCCGCCGCCTCCAACTGCCTTCGTCCCGTCGGGGCGCTCTTTGAACGCTACTATATATATACACACACTTGTACTATATCGACGGAAGGAACTGTACAGTGTACACTGATTTCGGACAAGTCCTCGGGAAACACGAGAGTGGGAGGGAGGGAGGGAGGGTATACAAGAGTGGAATCGGAATGACGGTAAAAGGAACGCGCAGCTGCCACTCGACTCGAGACCTCGGTAGTTTTGTACGGAAGAACTCGTCAAAGTTTTCACTTGGCGAAATTAATTCCAAAGAACGCGCCCGTCGCCCTTGCCGCCACCCACGCCATCATAAATGTTTTGAATTCTCTCCAAGGCAAATGTTCCGCTTCATCCGAGACTCGCATTGTTCGCCGTGAGATTTGCACATTTAATGTCGTTCCCTAAATCCGAGACAATGGCCATCCGGCACCGTGCAAACTCGAATGTCAATATAAAATAGGACGCCGTCCTTGCCTTGACACTAGACTCCTCTTATTCCCAGCGACTATCGTCGTCCCGCGACAACGGGCAAGACCTTCCTTCGCGATACTACTCGGCGAAAATATTCGTGCATCACGCCCCAAGAAGGCCCGCGCGCGATCCATAAACAGGGACGCGGAAAGCACAATCGAGCATAAGCGCATACTTTATTATCCGAGCGACGGTATAAACAACCACGTAAACGGTAGGTATACAAAGCGGCGCCGAATGGTCGCGACGTTTCGCGCCTTTATACGTCTCACGTTGCATTGTGCGCTACTACCCTCCGACTCTTTTGCCCGCTATACCTGGTACACGATCTTGATATCTCGTTTCAATGCCTGCAGTTGCTCTGCACTCCACTATATATATATACATGTACAACAGTTGCGAGATGCGCGCGAGTGGCTTCCAGCAAATGAAGAAACGGACGCGACTTGCGCCAGCGATAAGACAGCTACACGGACCTCTCTCTGCTGGATTTCCGGAGAAACGCGAGGAATCTCAATATCGAAGAAGGACGGTCCTTTTTCATTTTCTGCCGGAATTGTCACTAGTGATGTCGGGAAAAGCATCCATTCCTTCACTCTCCGTAGCTTTGTTTATTAAAACGTTTCAACAATATTTCGAACGTATAATGAATTGTTCAATGTAATTATAGTGTACACCGTACACTAAACACTCGTGTCAGACTGGTCTAGTCAATAACACGATAGATGTATATGATTTCGAAAAAAAATTGAAACACTTTTCTCGAAAAATAGAAACGACGTTCTGCAGAATAGAGGATATGGTATCGTGCATTTCGAAACTCTCATATTGTATACATAGGTATATGTGTATAGGTAATATTTTTCCAGGATGAGTTGGATTCTACATGGAGTCCATGGTTTTGTCGTCTCATTCGTATAAGCATCCCTATTTCGACGACGTCATTTCTAGCCATTTCTACTATATATATCGAGATATATATCGAGCAATTATCTCCTTATTAGGAAATTTCTGGGAACAGGCTCGTCGGATCCTGGTCTGATGGATCCAGGATGATTGTTGGGCAATGTTTGGACAGAGAGAATCGTTAAAAGCAATTGGTATGCGTGCGTATGTATACGCGTGTCTTTGTTAGCGATTGCGTGACAGCGGTTATCCGTATCTCGTGTGTTTGAGTGTGGTTTTGCAACTATGCCGCGCAGCCTGCATGAGCGCCAGTCTGTGATTTTGGCGGCGAATGTCTGAACTCGCTCGCTTATATGCGTGATTGTCCCCCGTCCAACAGTTGTGTGCGCGTAACTCTCCGTCGTCTTTGTGTTCAGTCGCATCGACGATGCACAGAATCGGTGTGTGCGACTCGAAATATGCTCCAGCAACGATGAGGCGACACGTTCGCGCGCTATGCTCACCGTAATTTCCGTGTTCTGCTGCGCGTACTATATCTATGTATGGAGGCGCATGCACGTACACGAAACTGCCGACTACTGCCTCTATTGTACGACGCTATCGACACGTTTCCTAATGATTCCAATTAAATCGTTGTCCCTTTTGTATTACACGACAACGGCTCGAAAGACAGTGCAATCTGCTTGATCGCTCATAACGTCCGGTGTATGAATAAAGCGGCTTCGATTGCTGTTAATGTCAGCAATCTATTCATTCCGCGTATACGATTCCTTCATGCTTTTCATCATATCGCATATCATATCACATGGTTTTTACACGTAGAATTAAATGACAGTTGCTTTCTTCAACCTTCAATTTTATGCAGAATTACCCAAATTGTAGTAACCACTTCCTAACTTTGAAATTGAATAGCTTTAACAACAAACGCTTTATTAAAAATGTTAATCTAATCGTGAAACGGGACACAAATGCTAATCCTATATGTACATAGATCAATGCGTAAAATGGCTGGTGATGTTCGTATCTGGCAATATACTTTCCAGACTGTATTCGAGTAATCGTTCGCTACCCGAGTGTATTTGAGGGTTACGTAGCTGGAATACTGACCCGAACCGGAAGGTTTAACGATCTCTGCAGGAACTTTTGTCGGAACAGTAATTTCAAACTGCGCCTAATTGTGGCAATTTCTGCGGTCACAGCCGTGTATTCCCAGCAGTGTGCTCGCATATATACGAAAATGAGCATCGCCGCTAGTAATTTTAAGTATGTACAAAGGCGAGAGGGAGTTCCCAACACGCCGTGGATATATAATATATATATACGTCGATCGACGTGCGGCACGAGTTTCGTTTTATATATATTTTATGTGGCTAACGAGCGATAAATCAAAGAGACCATCGTACGGCGGGGTGAAAGGCTTTGAAAGATAAGAAGAATAAAAGAAAAGTTTGAAGAGATCGAAAAGAGAGAGCCGGCAAATTAATGTGATAGCTGCACCGACTCGACGCGACGTGCAGCAGCAGAGGATGGGAAGCAGAAGCAGGCGGTGCCGATGAAGCCGATGGTCGCTGGTGGTGGTGGTCGTTGGTGGTCGCTGGTGGCTGGTGGTGGGAAGAGGTGGCGAAGGAAAGAAATGGAAGAGGAAGAAGCTTCCATTTGGCCAACAAAGCGAAGGTCGTGCTTGGTAGACGGGAGAGAGGATTGAAAGGCAAATGGACAAGGAGATAAAAGATTCGTCGAAGCGTAAGAAAAAGCCTCTTTGTAATGACTCCACTTAATTTCTTACTCTCTACCAGTCAATGCAATAATGTAATAATAATCCGTTGAAATCCTGTCTAGCTAGTGTAGCGTAGGAAGACTTTGAGCAATAAATGCGAACGAAGTGAATCGTCGGATAATAACGGTAAGGACTTCCTTTTCGCGTTTTACCTACTCGACTACCTTAAAGGAACTTTGCGCTTTACTTCGATCCGTTTATTTGTCTCTTATACTGTAGACTTTTATATATATAGAATACGATTCTGAATTGCAATAATGTATTTATCCAATTTTACTTTTAAAATAAACTTCGTTGTTTCGACAAAGTATATATATATCGAATCTCCACCTCCTCGGTAGAATTACATCTTATCTCATAAGAAGAAGATGATGATTACTGTTATTATTATTGGTAATATTAGTATTAGTATCGTTAGCCGTACAGCCAATAATATAATTTTCTGTACCTTATAAAAAATGTAATGTTATTTTGAGCTTACTTGGAACAATCTCATCTATCACTGTTAAAAATGTTTGTAATTTTACCACACTTTTACCACACAATGTGTAGTGTAAAATTACAATCCCTGTATTGCAAAGTGAAATTACTGCAC
>JAPYZR010003897.1:0-21918 GCA_030522945.1 Trichopria nigra
GAGGCATCATAGCGTCAACTGACAGAGATTCATATTCTCTTCTTTCTTCTCTCTTCCCGCCGTACTGACTCGGCTATTGTAACCGCCGTGTTACAAACTATTAGGTAAATGTTTTATTGCTAGACTGCGAAATGTCATAAAAAAATATTACTTTACATACTTTGCGTGAAACATAATTAATTCTCTATCATCTAAGTATTTGCTTTGACTTATTTGTTTGACATATATCAAACAAATAATTCGAGATTGGAATTATCCCTAAGTCAATTAACCGAAATCACAAGCGATTTTATTAAGAAATTGAAATCAAAACTAGAATTATGGAATGAGAAAATAATGTTGTAAATGTAATAGAAAATGTTTTAAAAGGACATTCAGATTTTGATAAGATATATCAAAGTCAAAAAGTACTATTAAGAAGCCATTGGATCTACTATACATGTCCCATCTATGTTAGAGAGCAAGTACAATTATGCTCCTGGAACTTGATCGGATGTTGCGAGATCATTCTCATCATATAATTAATGTTAACAGATAATCATCATCAATTTATGGATGCTAGAAAATAAAAAAAAAAGTATTATATCTTATTGTTATACTGAAATTAAAATACGAATTCATAATATGTCTATAAATGTATAATTTTTTATCATAAAAATTGAAGTTTTCTTCAAGGCATCAATAAATGAATAAGTCATAAGGAGTGTTAAACCCCTCATTAATTTAAGTCCATCTAATAAATGTATAGTACACATGGTAGAATATACTATATATATCTTTCTTCTAATAATTTTTTTCAGTTCTACAAACCATCAGTTCTTTTGATCCTTTAACTGGATCATTTACCTTATTAGCAGATGATATAATGATTACCATCAATTACATCAGCTTGTTATTGAAAATAGTCCAAAATAGTTCCAGTGAGAAAAGATATTTAGTTAGAGCTTATTACGAAGATTTGAAATGTAATTGAAAGTTGAATAGAATTTAGTAAAATAGTAGGAGAACAAAACTGAGGCAAAAACTGGACGTACATATCTAGACATCCAATGTATGTCCAATTTCCGTCCATGGATGAATTATGGCCGTCCAATGGATATCCAGTGCTAATTGGGGTGGATTGTATTTCATCAATAATTCATGATATCTTATCGGTACTGAAATTAAAGGGCAATATAGACTGTGTGCATACTAACACAAACTTACGGAAGTAATGTTGTGTGACTGTGTACATGAACACTTTGAACGCCCTCTTTCTGGGGTGCTGTAAGGTATACATAACCACACAAACTCACGCCTGCAAGTTTGTGTTAGTATGCACATAGTCTATAGGATACTAGTATAGATTGAGAGTGGAAGAATAACGTTATTGAAAAAATCCCAATGTGCTAATCTATTAGACGAGGAGAGAAACTGCTAAGTATTGTCATATATAATCTGATATTATAATTGTTTGTAACGTCCAAAAGATTCAGTTTCATGTTTAGGTCCTAATTTTGCTAAACATCATGTATGCTCGACTAGATGGATTACGATAGGTAGTATGCTATTACCCTCACAGAAAAAAATATGTTCGGTGTCCGAAATGACACCCAATTGGGTGTAAACCCCAATTTTTTTAGTGTTTACACCCATTTTTTTAGTGTTTAGTGTTTACACCGGCTTGAGTGTCATTTCGGACCCCGAACAATATTTTTTGGTGTACATTTCCGTAAGGGTATCGCATAAATGGAGAGTTAAAACCCTAATTAATTTAATTAAATCCAAATCAGACAAATATTAGAAATATAGAAATGTTAAAAGTTAGCAAGAGTCTTGTGCCATTCACATCTACAACTTCCGGGCAAATACCGAAATAGAAATCTCATTATTTTCCCTGCCGCTAACATATTTTATTGACAAGCCTATTATCACTATCCAAGTACCTTCGTGTTAAAGCAAACGTTCCTGATGATCATCCTGATCCAATCTGTAGTGAAGTACCTACTTGCTGCCTGTACAAACGAATAATTTGCATGCAGATGGTTAAGATCTGGTTGGCCATTGGCCGTCCGGCAACACGGCAGAAGCTGCTGGGTATATACGTGGAAGAGGTTAAGTGCGTCACGAAGGGGTAGAAAGTTTACTCGTTGCAAATGGAAACGCGCTATGTGTTATGTGGAGGGTTCGTCTCATCGTCACGTCGTCACGCGCGGTGAATCGTGTATATATGTCGTCCCGTGGGACGAAGATAGAGGAAGCGAAGGTGGATAAGAGAGGAGAGAAACTAGCGGAAAAAAGGAAGATACCCGCATCGTGCCAACGGCAATGTAGCACTCCCGCGGGACATCTTGCACCGGCACTTGTTCGTATTAAGCCGGGGTACTAATCCCGAAATTTAATTTGAAAATCTTTTCAGCAGTCGCGAATAGATGACGCTTCAACGGCGACGCCGAGCCGGTACGGGACGAAAGATATTTTAAACCGGGAATTACGGCTTTGTGGCGAGTAATTGAAAATTCGTATCGATTTTGTTCTCTCTCGTTCTGCCCACTTCTCTCTCTTTGACGCACTTTCAACGCTACGCTTCCAACATTCCTAATCGCATTCGGTCGTTTTAAACTTCTCGGACACATGACTTTATAGGTGTGCTATTAATTTTCAAATAATACGATGACAGCATTGATGATATCTTGTAGTAATGTCTGGCGCTGTCTACGATGGCAACGAGACCATTGAAATGGAATCGATCATCAACGATTGATTTTGATTTTGATTTTGATATTCATCAGAATCTGCCAAATTGTTTTTACGTTGAAAGTAAAAGAGATTCATTAGCTAGATGTGCAGTCGACTGATGAAAAGAGGCGGAGTAGACGGCCACTAGAATTATTGGATTATCAATGAGTAGATAATCTAATGAATATATAACTGCCAATTTGGGAGTTATCTTTCAAACAACTAATTCTAGAGATGTGCAAACATGTGTTAACTTCGCAATTAACAAGTAATAATAATATACACAAATACAACTATCAAACTGGGTCTTGTTAAAAAATAACAATATATTATGAAACGTGCCCTCTCAACAATGCAGCTATTGTTGTTTGTACATTTCCTTATTGTTTTTGTGAAATCAAGTGACCAACGCTCTGAACTAAGTGTCCTGAAACATGATCCTAAAACCTTCTGCTACACAATCAGTTATATTATCGCTTATTGTTTCGTCTGTACTAAAATGGTTTCCTTAATAAGAAAATTTACTAAAAGCAACATTTTCTCTGTGAACTTTTTGTTATAAAGTGGTGTGATCGAAATAAGTATAGAAGTTTTTAAAAACAAAATATATGAATTCGCAATTTTATTAAAAAATTTCTATCTTTACGCACGGGAACATAGAATGACGAATTGGGCGAATTGAGCAAATTAATTCGACCCCATAAACATCGCGGTAGCATTAGCAGCTTACCACCCTAAGCCGTTCTCGGCCCGTTACAAGTGTTTTACACGATGTTGCGTGGTGTAGCAAAACGACCGGGGGTCCGTAATCTACCGGAACGTCCCTCGGGATTCTCGACCCAGGTCCAACAACGGCAGCGAACATTCGCTTCATTGGGTCCTTGGACGATCGGAAAAGAGATGTTCACGATCGTAAAAAATCAATTTCATTACACGAAAAGGCAATTTAGAAACTACGAAATGCATTTGAATAATTGATGCGAAAATAAATATTTACATGTTTGTATATATAACATCATTGTTTTGAATTAATATCGTTGTCATTATAAAAAGTCGCGTCAACTTGTAATTATATTCAATTAACGTTTCATTTTAATCCAAGTTTTCGTTTATTTGTATTTTAAAATATTTTAAAATTGAGGCAAGGTTCAGAAATGGTGCATTACCATTCAGAATGTGAACTACGTATGAAAACAGAGATCGTGAACCGCTAAAAAAAGGCTAGGCCGTAGCGATAAGTCCTTTTAAATGGCGAGCCGTCCGCGATGAATTTTTTTTTAATTTCGCACCTCTCATGATCCTGTGTAAGGTTTACAAACGCGTCTCGACTTATTCTTCGTATTACGGTGGAGGTACTGAAATCTGATCCGCTCCAAGAAACGGTGTGAATATTATGATGGCCAGGCTATTCAAGTGTCAGTCCTGGACAATGAACAGTGTATTAATTGTCCGAAAACAAGCTATTTTTTAAATCTATTTTCTAACAGCACGAGTCGGACATTGTTTTCTGGTAAGCATTTATTTGCACCTTGAATAGTTCACTTCGTCATGGTACGGGAGATTCAAGGACGTGCATGTCAACCTTTTTCCTTGTTCGTCTTCCATTTATTGCGCTTTTTATATCACTGCTCAAGAATAGCCCAACACAAGATTCAGCAGTAATTCGGGAACTCTAAACTACTCTTTCAGTGTATACTATCGCTTTAAATTATTGCAATTGTGAAATTATTTAAGTATGGTTAACGATGTTCATCTATGTTTATCATCATATGATCATGATGGTGAATTGAAAACTTCCATTGGCGATCAAGTAGGATTTATTAGTCGTTTATTAATCGTCACGGAAACCTTCGACTTGTCGATTGATCAGACATACTTAATTTACTTACACATGTCTAGAGAAATATGATATCTTAACAAGGCTTAAACACAAAATGCATCTGGTGTATCCTATACCAATTGACAACTAATATTTGATTTTTAATCATTCATACGAATGATTGAAAACCTAAACGTTTTTTAAAAACATGCACTATACTCATTAGTAGTAAAATTGTCATTGCGGAAATGCCTATAATAACTTACTCTGTACGATTAATTTTATATCAATATGATCTTCACCAGTCGTGGGATAATTCCAACATTTCATTGTTCGTTCTAATGGACATTTCATTTGACTGCAGAGACACGAGCACGGGATTCAATTATCGATTTTGCACATATATATCTGTATAAAAACGCCATCGCCATTTCCGCAGTTATATCCATGAATCGAGAATTTCGAGCCTGACTGTACGCATTACACACATTCGCGAACGTGCACACACGTGTACGTTGTAGGAACAGTAATGCCAACCGCGCTACCAACATTCACCCCGTGCTGAGTCTGTGAGACTTTCCAACACCCCTTTTCAGGTTGGACAGTGCCAAAGGCATAAGTCAGGAATTCCAGGCACGCGGTATATTACGCGGGTGTGCGGCTGTTATAAGCCATAGTCCCCAGCAAGGCATGGCATGCCCAGCCATTTACTTCATTATGTCATTAAGCTTAATGGCTGCAGCCCTAACACGGCTCTAGGCTATAGCCACTTCTACAGTTCGTCCCCATTAACTCCTCGTCACTATCTACCCTTTCTCTCTCTCTATCTCCCTCTCTCACACTCTAGCACTCTTCAGACCCCTCACTCTCGTTATTCCTCTCGCTTTCTCTATCTCTGTCTTTGTTTCCTCTTGACAATGCACTCCCAAAATCCAGGAACTTGGCCAATCGAGTCCGACGTTCTCTGGCCATCTTCTAACACTCACCTCTCATCCACTGTTCCAACCTCGGTACTCTCATTTACCCTCCTAGTTTTACATCTTCTACCCATTCTCTGTCTCGATCTCTCTCTTACTTTCGTTTCTCTCTTTTTCAATGTCCCTATATCTACTGTCCTTTGACGTCGCGTTTCTATTTCAACCCTAGCACATCTATTTGTAAAATCGTTTCTGTTCACCCTAGTCGTGAATGAAACAATGAGAATCGACTTTATACTATCGTCCGTACAACTAAACATAAAACTTGTCTAGTTGGCATCGAATACACTTTCAACAAGGAGAAATGCGATCTACAATCAGACATATGTCAATTTCAAGAAATTGAGATAATAATAAATCATTTGGTTTCATAATTGTACTGACGGACTTTCTAATTATTTGTTAATCACGTGTGAATTAGGTGGTTCAACAACTTTTTATAGTTGTTATATCTGGAGAGCTCATCTTAGATCCATCGAATATTTACTGAAAAGAAACTGAACATTAAAGTGTCGGCCGATAAATATTTACTTTCCCATTTCTTTGTGATCTTTTATTTTCCACATATCTTTAGGTTATATTTATTATTAACTCTTTGAATTGTGTCTGGGTTTGTCTCATTTCGACTAGGTCTCTTTTTCGACCACTTTTTGAAGGAACCCGGTTGAATATCATTCCGATATTTCAAAGCTATATATTCTTGACTAAATTTATAAACATGTTTGTAACATTTAAATATCGCGCGAGGTAGGGAATTTCTATCTCACTAGCGCAATTCACATTGACTGTTTGCATTCGATTCGAAATATTCTAATACGGAACTTTTCATAAGAGCAAAACATTTACACTCCAAGAGATTTAGAATCAAAAGCGTTCCTTTTGTATTTTGTGGAGTCTTTAGTTCGGTCCACTCCATTCAGAGGTCGAAGGTTTGTCTTTTCGGGACTCTCTAAAAGGAGGTGACAGAAGGTTTGTAACATTTCATTCTTAAGTTATCGCGATTATGCTTATCACAGTAACACTTTACCGAGTCTTGCAAGAATATAAAAAAATTATAGTCATATATAAGGGTCAGGTGTAAAGAAGCATTACGTGCTGTGTTCTCGCCTATTGTACTCGTTTACATATTCGTTTGCAATAAAGTGAACTATTATTATTATTATTATTATTATTATTATTATTATTATTATTATTATTATTATTATTATTATTATTATTATTGTTATTATTATTATTATTACTTTTATTACTATTATTATTATTACTATTTATGTTATTTTAGCTTCAGAATAAATGAAAATAGATGATCACATTTGACAATTGGCCAAGTAAATTTCCGAACAAATAATTCCAAGCTCATGAAATAGAAAAATATCGTGTGTAAATTCAATACTTTACCCGACGTCAGGCAAAACAGCTAGACTGTACTAAAGCAATATTTTCTGCGTACGGGTTATAAAAATAACTCGTGTTAATATGAATGTAATAACATTAACTAAGAAATCAACAAATTGCAAATTATTTAGCGGATTTAATTATTTTCACTGGTAGTGTTTCCTTGCATTGGTTCCTATAAACATTGAAATACCCTCTTCATTGTTGTTGACATGAAATACTGAGGTTTATGTAAGTAACAAAAAAAAAGTCCATGGAGATTATTAAATTTTTAATTATCTAGTATTTTAAATTCTATATTAGTTTTGAAAATTGTAGTACCTAATTTCTTTCCAATACTCGTGTTTTGACAACTATGTTTATTTCGAGAGTAAACGGAACATTTCGCATCGTCAACTCTTTCAGGTCATTCGAAGTTGGGACAGCGTTAAAAGTTAATTTTCACGCTGTCAAAATACACGTTAGCAAATAGAACAGAAAATCAGTATACTCGATGACTGAAGGACTCTCGAAAGTACCTTTTTCCCGCCTCGTCGACGTAAATGAAAACACGTGTAAAGTTTCAGGAAGGTGTTGACCAAAGAATGTTTGAAAAGTAACTCAATATTTCTGAACGGGCTGCACATCTTCCACTGTTTGGCGCCGGACACGGCTACGTTCGCATATGTCGGACTAAATATAGATTTCCAGTTCCGTCTTCACCGAAACTGCATTAACGTTCTTATTATTTCGCCCCATCCGGCTATTTTGAAATTGTATCTAATTGATGCTGAGGAGGTTGCTGGCATATTACTTCCAAACAAATAATCCTTTGCGCAAACACCACTCAAATCATCGACCACTTTCAGACGTTGCATGCTTATTCGTATAGAGTGTATTGGTACGACCGAAAGCGTCAATCAATAATGCGTGAGATAATTGGTGTTAATAATTGTCTAACTGAAATTAATAAGAACGACTGCTAATTTTCACTTTATATAGCTACGCATATTTGTCGTACAACGATGCAATGCAATCAGTTATAACTTCTTGACATAAGTCTTAATAATTATTTCATTAAATGATATATCAATTAAAATCTGAATTTATTTCCTTTTTTGAGGTAATGCCAAAATTTCACATCCCAATTACTAGAATTGTAATTACTATTTTTCGTTATTTATTTATAGTTTATTCATGTAGAAAATGCAACCTGAACTAATGTTAATAATTTATTTAAAGAATTGTATGTTCATTACTTTTTTCATTGCCCTTACTCACACTGGTGTGGGTTTCCCGAATTCTACGTCGTTATAAATAACGTTATATACATATACCGCGTACTTTTAGTTTTTGAACATCCTATTCTGACCAAAAAAACGAAGAAAGAGAAGCAAGATATTTATGAATCTTTCGTAAACTTTTGTATACAACATTAAATGTCTTTCAATATTTAAATTTCAGGCACTTTTTTAAGAGTCTAATGTAACCTCATATTCATTTTAGAGTTCAATTTTAGGTTTACATCTCTTATTTATATACGAATATATCCCGCCTGATGGTAGAAAATTTAACGTGGCCTTGTCGTGGCCACGGCTCCAGAACCTTACGGATGGGAGGCCATGTCAATTTTTTTACCGAGGATAATATGAATTCTATAAGTTTACGCGTTACGTGAGATCGTCTCGAATGAAGCTTTTTTAGTATTCCATCAATATCCGTTTTATTGGATATATTGGTTCATGTATTAATAAACATAATGTAAGAGAGGGGGGGGGGGGGGGGGGGGGGGGAAATTTGTTTGGGCTAAGCTTAAACCAAATTCTACTTGATACTAAGTCATTAAAGTGATGCACTGTACTTTTTGGTATAGCGAAAACTTTTTTTTTCAAAACGCTTCTTTTCGAGCCGAATAATATATAACTCAAATAGTTAATTGCCGATTAATGTGAACTTTTGTGTAGATAATTGTATACGTATCATATAATTCATGAACCTAAAAGTATATTAAAATTTTTTATAATAAATAGTATTTTTTACAATTTATTTAAAAAACATTATATAATTTTATCGAAATGTTCTCGCAATTTTTAATTTTTTTTATTTTAGTTTATATATATATATATATTAGATATAAAAAAAAGTAATTTATTTATTACAAATAATTACAAGGACCTGCACGTTTTCTTGCAAAAACTCGAGTAGCCAACTTCAGCTGTATTTTTTTTTTTTTAACAAAATATAATGTTTTTATGTAGATTTAGACTTAAAAATTTCAATATATTTTATTAAAATTTAGTAGTACATTTAAGTACCCCCACTTTTTTGCGATAAATTCCTTAAGAAAATGTTAATTAAAAATGACGTTCTTTTCTTAAGAAAACAATACAAAAAGATGAATGTCTATAAGATTGTCATTCACACACTAGCTGCACGATGCAATTGCATCTAATAGACAATGTATTGAATTAACTAATCAGATGATAGGCAATATGATACAACTGAGTCAAGATTAGATAGGCGGGTCATTAGCAAGTGAACATTCTGTTTATGAGAATTCATTCTTCTAATTCATGCCATATTCAATTCTTTCTTCTAGTTGTATTATATTTCTGGAAGTCTTTAAATTAATGTTGAAAATTGCAGGTGCTTTTCTCGACTTCGCGCTTTATGGTGAAAGTTAAATAACTAATACAGTAAATATTAAACGTTTATTAAAAAGGAGTTTTAAAAACTAAATGTTTCATTATTATTACAATTACTACGAGTTAATTTTGGTACTTTTTTTATTTTATTTTGGTTTTTTATTTTTTACATCATTTATTTTTTTCTATTTTAGTTTATTTTTTTTTTTTTTTTTTTTCTTTATTTTAGTTTATTTTGATACATCGCATTTAGTAGAACTAGAGAGCGTATATTCCGTAACGTAACAATTATTTCATTCTCTAAAATTCTTCACGAACACAGATACTTTCAACAATTTCACGAATTTTGTTGGAGTTTTCACATATCAGTTACATCTGCTGTGCAGTTGATAAACAATCTTTTAATTTTCCTTTTCAAAACGTTCCTTTTTCTACGTTTACTTATTTTTAAATGATATTTCTCTTAATCATTCGTTAATAGTTTTATTGTATTTGTATTTAATATTAATATTTCAATTACCTTAAATATACATAATTTTGAATTCATTTTTCAGACAATTTCCTTATAATATCAGTTATTGGGTGACATCCAATAGGGACATGGCCGTAAAAACCTCAATCATCTTAATCAGCATATAATAATAATGGACCAAATTTTCCAAATTATATTATCAAAATTTAATAGGAATACTATGCCTAGACAGTCATGGCATAATTATGTCGGAATAATTATAACATAAACCACATAATCGAACTACAATAATAAAAACAAAATTTGTTGACTTTAACATAAGAAATCAGTATTTCAATGACGTTAAAAATCTACATTTATAGAAATCAATGATGGAATATCGTAGTTTGTAGGATATCGGTCGAGACAACTAATATGTCGAAATGAATACAAATTTTGATCAAAATGTTGTTTCATATTCTATGACGTTCCATAGTATTTCTTTTCATTCTTGATAAAAATTGATAAAACAGTACCGCTGAGAAAGTCAAAATAATTAGATAGACTTATCCAGTAGCAGAACATCATGGTGACTGAAAACTTCAATGAATAAATAAATAAATAAATGATTTGTTAAATAATGCGTGTCACAAAAGTACAGGTGCCTTGAACTAAAGCATTCAAGGCAATATTCTAAAGACATTTTAGAATTCGGATTGTGGTTCAAACCGTGTCAGTTCTAAAGTTATGTCCTATCATCAACAATACACTTCATCCGTTTGTTCGATTTTTTCATTGAGTTTTGGAGTCGATTGTGACCAGCACTTGGCTGCGAGGTGTCGCGATAAATCGAGACGAATTTTTCGACCATTTGCCTTTTTTGCACTCTTCTCGTGTTCCAGGCCACGGTTTGCTGGCTCGGTCTCTCGTAGATCGGGCTTGAATGCGCCCGGTGAAAAATCGCGATACTGAATAGGTGTGAATCTCCAAACGCTCAATAGGTGACAATGCCCATAGTGGCGTCGTGCACAATAAGCCCTAAACCCACAACGCACGAATTTCGTTCCCTCTTATCTCTTCCCAGCCGAGGTCGCTCCTTCCATAATCTTCAGCTCCTTTCACTCCGTTCGCACCCTTTTGCCATCTCCTATACCCGTGGCATCCCAGGAGTCGAGGATCCCTCGAAGCCGAGTACACGAACATCCTTGTGCTCGGGTGTCTCGTTCCTCGATATACCTCTTACAACATAAAAGGTATCGCTTTAAAGCTCGGGTGAAAAAAAAAGGAATCGCAGGCCCAAAAAGTGTCATAGAGCCGCGCCTCTCCACGCCCATCGATGTCACAATATTTCCCGCAAATCTTACATGCGATCCGTTTTCCCGTCAGACCATCAGTCGAACACTTTCTTCGTGTCCAAAGGGTTCGGCGGCCCTATACTTATGCCTATACCTACGTGTACGATTTCGATGCAACTGTCAGAGTGTGCGTGAGGAGTGTCGGCGCATATATGCTCCAGTACACACAGTGTGGTTATTGTTCGTTGTATTCTCCGGAGCAGGATATGGCGTCCATCGAAGCCCTTTTGTCGACACCAGCTGAGAGCCAAAATGGCCTCCCGCTCGTGGCGTCACACGATCTTTTGCGTATGTATGTACGTGTATCGCTCTGTATACGCGGGTTAGAGAATCGATTCTGAATGTCCTGTTGCCCGATGTACGCTCGGAGAAGGAGAAAGAGTGGAGGACGGGGGAGTGACGGCGGCGGGAGGGGTGTAACGGGATGTGCAAACAGAAACAGAGAGAAAATTAAGTAATAGAAAAAGGGAGATAGAGACATACTAGGAGGGAGTAAATAAAAACAGTCAGTCGGTGCAGATCCTTTTGCGAAGTGCTCGCATTGGATTGGTCGAATTGATCGTAGGGCGTGTTATGTACTTGCAATCTTTGAATAACGTTTGAATGTTATCAATGTTTAGATGAAAAAAAAAATAAAATTTATTTCTGTTCTTTTTTAAATGATGATTTTGAAAGGAATATCCTTGTTTTTTTTTGAGAAAAGTTATTGTTCAATTAACACCTCCGTGTTAATAACCTCTTACTCGTTCGAGGTGCACCAAAATGAAATGATGTATTTCATATTACTTTGTCATCATCATGCCTGACTTTGAAACTTTTCGACCTCACAATGTAAACAATTTTCTACTTAATTGATTTATTGCATTTGTTTTAATTTCAACATCTATGCGAGACTTTCGTTTCATTTTATTTGATGTTTTTATAAACAAATATTTCTGAAACGTTAGTTATCATTTGCAACATTTCACATGCGATTCAGCCAATTTACTTCAAGTCGACTAATTAAAATCAACGAATTGATTCATAAAGGGAGGCACTCGCGGGAAAGCGAATATTACAAGTGTCAACTTTATAAGTTATACGTTATACATGATGGCTGGTAAAAGTATGAAGGTTTCCACTCTTCGCGACTAACGGTGTAATTATCGCGGTAATTCAGACTATCACTTCTAAACCCTACTTGTACAGCATTAATACTTACATAATTAAGTCATATGTTTTTAATTTAAATGTGTCAGGTAGGTTGCTTTATCTTCCATTGCTTGTTAATTTTGCAAAAAGTGTAAATGATTGGCTTTCAATATTTCAAATTCAAATTCAATAAGTGGTAAAGTAATAAATTTTTGATCTGTGGACTTTTTTTATCTGTATGCAGTAATATGATCAAAAGATCTATCAGTAAAATTCGAAAGTCGTGATCTTTGGTAGAGTAAGATATTGTTTAAATTTTGTGGAGTGATAATCCGGTACTCTTTCCATTTTTGAAAGAATGGCTCAATTTTTACTAAAACCAAATAAGAATTTACAAGAATTTGTGTTTATACTCCATTTGTGAATATTATACCTGCTTAAATATTAATTGCGTCATTAATATTTACCAACTTTTTGACGAGAAATTTCACTGAAAATTGCACCCTTTTCAAAACTAAAGAAATAACTTATAAAAGTATACTTATACAAAAATCAAAAGTTTACATGTTACTTAGAGCAATTTGAAATATCAAATTCTGGCCATACATAACGTACTGATGGTTCTCTTTGTTTGTTTTTTTTTTGCGTATATATGTTCTCCTATATTACATTGTAACGTACATTAGTACATCAATTATTTCATTTATTTTTGAAATTTGATTTGAATTTGATTTAGAATTTGATTTTGAGCTTACAGATACGTGATCAGTATCTGTAATATACGCGAATGTTTATTATTTTCTAAATACATATCAAAATTTTTTTAAGCTTTTTTTACTACGAAAATCTCTGAGAATCAACTCTTCCGGTAGCGACTGCGACTAATTAATGGAGATCGGGTACGCGTGTTAATTCTTAATTAATATCTTTGTTTTCGCCCCCAGCGATTTTACCCGCCGCCCTCGTTCTTTGCACTTTTGCTCCCTTTTTTAGCGTAAAGTCTTTCCATGCCACCATTCCCTCTGTCTCTCTATATATCTCACTCCTGCTCTCTCTCGCTCATTCTCTCTCCCTTTCCCTTCTTTCTTGGTTTCGTAGTTTTCATCTTTCTCTATTTATAATTTTAATTTGTCAAGCTGTCGTTCGTTTTTGAAATAAGATTAGTTCATTTATTATACCTGTTATATATATATATATTTTTTTATATTTCTGGTATGTGTAATATTTCGTTTATTCATTCCTTCTATTTTTTAGAGAATTGTTCTTTAAAATAATGCAAAAAATAAATCATATCAAAGATCGTATATTGCCAAGTTTTTCTATTTGTACTTGTTTATGTATATATTTAATGAATTACAAATGCATTACATTGTTATTTGAAAATATATTTACAACATAAATTATACTAAATATGCAAAAAAATACCTTTGTAAATTTCGCCAGGTTCAAGAAAAAAATGTACGCATTTTTCAGTAATCTTTTATTTATTATTAATAAGAAATATTTTTAATCCTATGGTAGATTACAAAGTTCATTTGTGTATAACTACATATATTAACCTCATTTATCTAATACGCGTAAGTTTCCGTTCTTAAATTTCATTTAATATCACGTTTATACGCGTATTGGTAATCGAACGCCTTGCTTGTCATTTGCATTTCTCTTCATGAAGGAAATTCCCTAATCGCTTTCAATGAAATCGATATCTTCCTTCTAACCGGCAATGGAGGAAATGAGATGATTGAATTGGACGCACAGCGCACGGCTCGCCTCCGACCTCACCGATAACCTGTGGTATTGGTTTGCTGACGAAAAGATGTCCATTTTAGTAAATTAAATCAAGCATTTTCATTTCATTTACGTATTAACAGACTTTTCTGACAGAGAATTTTACTTTTTTTACGTATTTGCAAAAATTTTTTTTTTTTACATAACGCATATTATGTCAACGAGTATAAAATTTTGTATTTATTTCTCAAATTGTTTTTATGACAATTTTAAAATAAACAACGTCTTGTAAAAGTTACAAAAGAAATTCAAAAGTGTCGTAAGATTTGTATTTTCAAAGTTGAAAGTTCCTTTGAAAAAAGAATGACACATATTGCTTGTACATAATTGTAGGAAATATTAAAACCATATTTGTAATCTTTGTAAGCAGAAAATAAATATTGCTTTTTTGCTGTATTTATACTAAGTACTATTTGTACACTAATTGAATAACTATCCATGCGGACAATTATGATTGAGATATGCATGATAAAAGAAAAAAAATAAATGGATATTAAAATGTAGGGTGGTTTTGAAGTAATGCCGTGTTTTTCTCATTTTCAATTTTCCGCCCCCCTCTCCCTTGCCTCCTTAGTTTGTCAATCTCTATCCACGAGACCGAAAGCCTCCCCAATTCCTCGCGTTCCATCGGTATTTTCCTTTGCTGGCAAATTGGACTATTACGCTCCCAAGACGTCGCGTCGGCTCTCCTTCTTTTCCTTCCTTTTCTTACAATTTCGATCTCGCTCCCTCTTATCACTTCTTCGTTTTACCAACATTCTCCAGCAGAAGTGCAAGTTTCTCTAAAAGCTATCACATCGCCACAGAGTTGTTAAAACGACCAATTTCTGGTGTTCTTATTTCGAACCTCTTTTTCGAGAGTTATTTTTCAATAGTTCATTGAGCTTCTTTAAAAATATTCTCAATTTATATTGGTTTACAGAGTATTATTTTATCTGTTTTAGGAATAAAATGTTATCCTTTTCGATAAAAGATCATTAATTAAATAATAAAGAATTCCAATCTTGGAAGAAAGATCAATTCACACTTTCATCAAAAGTGGTTTAATTTCAACTTTTTATAATTTACACAGTTGTGGACGTTTTGACAGACATATCAAAATACTTCCATTTGCTATTTGCTAATGGCCAAATAAATTTACTCGAATCAATTGTGAAAGGAAATTGCACTCTAAAGTAGGCCTCGTCTATCCTGTTTAGGGCCTAGGGATAGGCCTTCGTAGGTCTGACGATATAATCAGGAATGAACTAGATTAATTTCCACTAAGGAAATGTTAGAAGTAAGTTCCATATACGTAAAGTAACTGGATACTTCCTTGAAGTATCGTAGTAAGCCACAAATAATCATTTTAATGGTATAAAATTACCTAACATTTCGTAAAGTATAAAGTGTACGGGTATTACACCCCACTTCAAGTCCACAAAATCCTATCTCATCATTAGCGATGGAGCCGTCTCCCTATTCCTTTGCAGTGTCTTTTGAAAGAGAAGACAATTTATATGCCTTTTAATACGTAAGCGGATCTGCATTGAGACAGAATAAATAGATAATTTTACAATTCTCTAAATTCATGAATTTTCATGGATTCGTATTTCATGGGCATACAAAAAATATCCTGTTACCGATTAGCGTTTCAGCAAGTTCGGGGCGTGTCTCGCGCATTCGCGCGCTGGAACCAATTTTCGAAATGTTTTGACAAGAAATCCAATACGCTTGTACGACTTCTCGTGTGGATTCCAGCTCGAATATAGGGTATCGTATTCTTGAATAGAGACGACAGATCTTCCGACGATTTACAATTATAGTACAAAATATTTCCTGATCTTTCTCCTGGTCATTTCCCTGGAAAATCCTTGGCTGCTTTCATCGTTTGTTCGGTTAAACGTTTTAGCATGTATATCGTAGCTACCATGTGTTATCAAGCAAACGAGGTACGCATTATTTCATCTTATTTTTAATAATATATCAAGAATTGTGTAAAATCTATAATCTATACAATCGACTTTCAAAACTTTTTAATCTACAGTGCAAACTCAAGTTTCCCTTTCAATTTATCCTAAGCGTAATAACTTTATATTCACCAGATTTCGATAAAAAACCATCAGTGAATATTCCGTCAGACGTTTCTTTATCGATCAGTTTTTCCACAATGGCCAATCCACAAAAAAAAAATTACTCGTCTATGAAAGTTTGCCTGCGAGTACTCGCCTACGCGAATATCGCAATAATAATGCAGGATAAAGGTAAAGTCAATCGTCGCATAACGAGCAGAAGTTTGAGTGAGCGACTGCGCGAACAAATATTTGTTCGCCACCCTAAACGCACAGATCATCGCCTGTAATCATTTTCAACCTGTCGTCCCGTGTTTCGAACAACATCTCTTCGCAGTCGGCAGTGAGGGACTTAATGGTTTGGAAAAATCGGATTCACCCACCGGGTTCGCGCATGAATACGAAATGAGTCTGTCCCTTCGACACTGACGTCACTGAAGTTTGCCACATTACTCGTGCCATCTGCACGTGAAATGCGGGAGAAGTCGTTTGCCATCAGAAACTTGGCAAATCAAGTGTTTTACGTTATCTACTGTCAAATCAACTTCCTGTCGCTGACAGCAGTCGCAACCAAATGTTTCAGGTGTAATTAGACAGAGTGTGCGGTATTTACCTGGACTGGAACTCGAAAACGGGCCCTTCGTCTGCGTGAAACCTGAAAGCAAAGAGTCTAATTAATATTGAATATGCGTCAAGGAGTTTGTTTTAAATTTATTTAAATGTTATTTTCAGAAGTCTACATGTCTAATATTACAGTTGCTAAATAAACGCAAGTTTTATGTAAATATACAACATCGCGCCCTCAACATCCAATTTTAGACCTTGCCTGAATTGAATGCAACATTTCCATTGCATCAAATGAAAGTTTTAACTTTGTTAAACTTTTTACTTAATTAATGCTGGGTAATAATTGATGCAATTCAAGTTAATTTCAACGAGGTACCAACAAACCGTAATATATGGTACAAATTCACTCATTAAAAATTTCATCTGAATGTACGCCCTATACAATAATTACGCCGGCATGCCGCTATAGTTCTTTCTCACATATATAGGAGAACATCGTAACATGCGGTAATGAACAATGTCACGCAGTTTGTTAACAATAAATGCACTCCACCAAAGCCTCGCTTCGGGTCGAGGGCCATCAGCTTCTGTGCTACTACGCAGACGTTAAAAAAGTACGTCACTCGAGGAAGCTCGCTAAAAGGAAGCGCAAAAACAGCTCGCTGATGAACACGTATATATATCTCGCACATTAAGACGTTCCCAGCGCCGTTTTCTAATAGAGTCCTCGCAGTGCTTCGGCTCAAATTCGGTAGGGTAAAGTAGCGAGGGTGAGATGCGGAAAAACGAGGGCCAAAAGGATTTCCCGCCTCTTTCGCGAAAGTTAAGATGCCGTTGCTAGGAAAGTGAAGAGGGGTGAACGAGTGGGACGGAAAAGTAGAACTTGTGGAGTCGGAACTCCACCTTGAGGTGACATTAACGAGCTGGAGACTTTTTTATGCGGATGCCTGAGCTTCGTGCGTGAAATCGCCTTTGCGGACGCTTTTATAAATTAACCCGACCAGCTAGTTACTACGAAATCCTTTGTGTTCAGTTTTCAAAAGAAGAGGGAAAATTACGGTTCAAATTACTACAACTTTTGTGCAGTATATAGTTATTATGTTTCGAAAGGGTTCAGTGACCTAGTAGTAGAGAAAATATCGCAGTAACTCGATGGACGGCCAGATCTTGATTATAAGACGGTTACACGGGTATATATTATAAAAGTAACGTATTTTACTGGTGCACATATCACAGTTTTTCAATGTCGCTATATTTCAATCCCTAGTAGAAAATGAGCCTAGTTTTTGTCTAGTTTCTGTCCAGTTTGCTTTTTTCCCATGTTAAAGGTATAGGGTAACTGCAGTGTAACAGAAAACTGGACAGATTTCTACCAGGGATGTAGCTATATCTTTATACAAGCGAAACATGTATTGCAGATAATAACAGAGACGTTACTGTTAACGAGTAGTACAGAAGGGCAGTTGTATTTTTGATGATCGCTTTACTATTTTCGATTTCAGCTGTGTCGAATACATCGATTAAAAAACAGACTTATTTCGATAATCGCTGACATTAAATATAATCAATTAATTGTGTTATTCTATAGAGATAAGTTGAAAAATTGTTACATCTGAAATTAAGTTCGTAGAGAATTTTAGTTCTCAATAAATTCCTTGGAGTGAGAAACCCACTCTAAAACGAGTGGAACTTTCATCTTATTTTTTGTGAAAACTCAATCATAATATGAACTTGCACTCAAAATTTGTAGTGAATTTTCACTCAATTTTTCTAACAGTATGATCCACTGCAATAAATCACAGAGTACATTTTCCATTGCCATTAATTATTTTTTTAATTTAATTTAGAGTAATTCATTATTCACCTATCACGTTGTCGATTATATACTTGTATTGACATTTTAATTTTAATAATAAAAAATATGTAAATTTAAGAAAACATAAAAGTAATATTGAATATTTATTATAGGAAAAATTACATCTTTATTTCAACAATAAGGCTAAATGAATTGTGAAAGGAATGTGTGAATTATATTTTATTTTTTTGCCGTCATATTGCTCTTAGGTGATGATAAACTTATAAAGCCAAAAACATTAAAACTGTTACATTGACATTTCGAATTACAATAAAAATGACGTTTGAATTTGGACTAAATAAACCATAGTAGAGAATAAGATCAGTTTATGACCATTTTTTCTTGACTCCATTACTTTTTACATGGAGGCCAGAAAAATTGGGCAGAAACTGGTGTCATTTTCTACTAGGGAATATGTAAAACTATATTAAGTGTATATATACACACAGCACAAGTTCACTGTAACTCACTTCCATGATAATTTTATACAGGATTTTCGCTCGAATTAGAATGAGACTTTACAGTGGACTGCTCACTCCAAGTGGAGTTGCTCCGTTTTCACTAACAGTAATTCCTTACTCCAATTTTTCTATTAATCTAAGGAATTTCGAAGATCTATGTTTATTGTCATATCTGTATGAAAATTTAAAAAAATGCCAACACTTCCATTCAGAAAAATAATTAGAAACGATAAAAAATATTTCATAGAGACCATACAGACCAATGTATTAATTCGTATTATGTTCAGCGCGACAGATGGCCGATTTGAAAGTCATCGATGAAAATAATAGAAAGTACGAAAAATCAAAATCTTAGCCACTGAATGTTCCACGTCATTGAATTTCTAACGTTTGCTATACATACAGTTCTTCGTTCACGTAGAAACTAGAACCTATTCGGGCCATATTGGTACCTCGTGAATATTGGCCTATTGTGCAGTTGCAAGGATTAGTTTTTATACAAACAACGACTTTTATTTCAGGATCGGGAAAAATAACAATGGACAATTGTAATTCCTAACTTTTTATGACAATCTAAACAAAAAATCAAGCACGACTACAGAAAATATATTTGTATGAACGGTGTATAAATCGATTTAACTGTATTTAAAAATAAATATGAATAATAAATATATCATCGTATACTAAGTGCACCATACTTTCATTATAACAAATGTCGTTAAGATATTGAATGTAATAGTACGTTATTAATATAGTTATATATCATATGTATATAAATATATAGAGCAATCCAAATAAATAAAAAAGTATTTAATTATATGTCCAACATGTTGACATTTTTAACAAATTGAAAAGCCCAATTTACGAATATTGAAGGTAAGCACTTACGTAACATTTACATAATTATTACTAGTTACGTAAACGTTATATAAATGTAACATAATTGTTATATGATTGACTATTATTGCGTAGAGACAAAGATTGAAAATAAAAAGTAATAATCCAACATGAATATCATGTTACAATTAAAAACATGATATATAATGTTTGTAAACACATCGCTTACAGATTACTATGATATATACGTGGTCGACTTTTATAGTTTGATGTAAAAAAAATCAAATGAGAACCCACATCTCCACTGGATTGATGAGAACCTGATGAGCCTGCTCATCTTTTTCTGAAAAGGTTACAGTTACATTGTGATACATTGATTCAAAACTAATCGTAAATATAAATTATGATGAGATACATCTATAATATTGATCAACATTTTCCACGGGAAATCCAATCGTTAGCTATTTGAGAAGTGGCATTCATCATCAAATTGTTGTTTAACGATTGCCCGTCCATCTACCTTGGATCTCTCGTAATGTCTATATATAATCTTCCACATGTCGCGAACAATGCGCTGCAACGCGATTTCGTGTAACTGTATACATCAGCTGAAAAGTTCCATTGAGCGACGTTTCCAGTGCCGTTCGATTTCGGACAACAATGCGCGAACTCTACGAAATTGTTCACTTCGTAACCGAATCGCGCGTGTCGCCAGATCCGGCCTCTTATTCTTTCGTCTAGGTACCCCCCTCCTTCGTTCCCCTCCGTTTCAGCGCCTCGCCAAATCGTTCTCGTGAAGCAAGATGAAACTTAAACCTCAATCATCCGCTATACCCGACGACGGATGGAGGGAGTTGGCATTTTTTCGAAAACCGCGTATAATGCTAGCGGCCAAGCTGGAGGACTGGGGGAGGAGTGCTGACAGATAGACGGAAAAAGAGAGCAGAGAAGAGCATTGAGAAAATCCACTTCCTAGGTCTCGTGTTACTGGCGTATTTTGACAAGATCGTATTGTCGCCGGACGGCTAAGCCCTATTGACCCTATTATGTGCCTATTAGTATTATACCAGGATTTGCGGTTACATCTTGAAAGAACGCTTTCTCCACCCTCTACCCACGTATCCTGTCTCTGTCTAGGCCATGCGTTTGTACGTGGACTTTGTCGCTCCTTCTCCGGGTCTTTCTCGAAAATCCGCGTGTGCCGGATCGGAACGAGACTCCTTTTCACCAGGGAGAGCCCGGCCACACTGGGCTCGGTGAACCTTCAGATTTTCCGTAAGCCACTCGATTCTGAGTCAATGACTGCTAATCCGACAATTAGATCCGAGATACGTTTCAATGGTTAATATGCGTGACAGATAGATTCGAATCTAGGGTTGCATCTGGAATGATTGATCGTAAAATCTTTTCCAATTGATGAATCATTATATTAATAAACATGAACACACTCCTTTATTCTGTTCTAACAAGGTGTCATCTATTTTTTTTTATTTTTTTTTTATGAATACGAAAGATGATAAAGTCATTTTGGAACAGCTGTTGTTCGGTCTCCGAAAATCTTGCCTCCTTTTATTTTCAACACATCATTTTTGCTTGCAGCTACATTTAGGATCATGGAGAATAACGTGTGATTGTTTGAAACGCAAGTCAATATTAATTAGGAAATTTATTCGAGGCGCTATAGAGGTGGGATATCTGATTTTAAGTGAATTCTAGGAAAAAGAGGTATTTAAGTATGAGGAATCTCAATGACCGACTACAGATTTAATTTGTATGAAGAAGTCCCTCATAGAAAAAAATATGTTCGGTGTCCGAAATGACACCCAATTGGGTGTAAACCCCAATTTTTTTAGTGTTTACACCGACTTGGGTGTCATTTCGGACCCCGA
>JAPYZR010003898.1:0-13287 GCA_030522945.1 Trichopria nigra
TGGCAGAGCTGGTGCCTGGTGGTGGGGATACCTTCCCCCGCTCACCATGGACAATTACGGGAGATTTGGAAGGGACAATTACGGGAGGAATTGCCATGTGGACAATTACGGAGGGGGACAATAACGGGGGGAGAACTGTACACCCCTATACCGAAGAAGGTACGATCGAAAGTTCAGTTAAGAAGCATCAGAGAAGATACATCAAAAAACGAAGTAGCTGAAAATCGGGAACACTTGCATTTTCGCCGCAGCACGACGCAACGATCAGGTGCATCAGCTGGAATCATTTAACACCTATATCGAGATATCGAGCCGATGGGCATTAGACTTTCAAGAGGAGAAAGTTATTTGGCTACTAGAGACTCGGCTAGATACCCAGAGTATCAATGATCGCGATTCTGCTCTCGAGTGACCTAGATTTTTTCGCCTACGGATGAATGCGCAACTGCCCGTGCTTGCGATCTCCATTAAAAAAAAAATTAATTATTCTAATGTTCGCAGACTCTCGATTTTTTATGCCCAATGAACGCTTGCGTTGATTCCGGTACTTATAACTTTCTATAACTTACTCTTGTTGGTACAACGTCATTGTCCTGTCATGCGGCTGAAAATCATCATCTCTATATTTACACCAATAATGAAAGGAACAAGTGGCGTTCAATACTTTTCTAAGAAACGTAATAGGAAAATTCATTGTGTTGTTTGCTCATCAATTAGTCATCAATTAGATGCGGTGTTATTATATGTTACATAGATCAACATAGCTGGTTATTCCGAATTTATGTCAAAATGCAGTACTGAGAATTGCTTCAAAAAATCAGATTTCGTGGTTTACGTAATCCTTTATGTGATCAGCCATAAAAGATTAAAATGTAAACGAATAATATAACAATAAGAAAATAAAAAAAAAAAAAATTAATTATAAGTCACCGACAGACTTATATTCTGCAAGGTTCGGATTTAACGCGGTTTGAAACTTTTCCCACAACTCTCTTTTCGCTGTCGTTTCGCTCCGAGATGGAATTCCTGCTTGGTCACAACGACAAAAGGTCGTCCGGGTTGTCTGACTCTTATGGGGATATCCATATTACGCTGCGGCTTACCTGCACGCACCCGGTGAATAGATTCGTCCTTGGCCCATAAAGAATCGTCATTTTCAGGAAGTTCGCTTCTTACGCAATGGGATATTCTACAGATGGCGACATAAACCTACGATTTCAATGAAAGTGGCCGACGATAGGCCGATACGAATATCTGAAACTGGAGTTTTACGAGTAATGATAGGAATTGGTATCGGTTGCAGATATACGTCCGTACAGAACAACGACATTTCTGTGTAATTACGGAGATGTATAATTACGTCAGGAGTTAAACCATTCAAGTGCAACCAATTTGTGGCTGATAATTTGATCGCTATCTTGCCTCACATCGAGAATATTTTCTTCATTCCTTCATATTGACTTTCACCATTCTGTTTTATTCTTATCGAAATGATGTTGATGTACTCAAAGTCATACTTTAGGCCGATAAGGAAAAATTGAGATCCGATTATATTTGTAGAAAATGTCGGCCGAGCATATCTGCAATTATGTATGTAGGTAGCTGGATTTGAATAAGAATCTTTTGGAAATTCGATTACCAACTTTTCTAGATGCGAGAGCTACCGGCAAAGAATCAATCATCTTTCATGTACGTGATTGTTCATACCAAGATGATTGTTTCAGTAGACTACATTTGGATCTGCTGATTTCAATTTGGAGTTTTCGATTCTGATGCCAAGTTGATAATTTTTATCAGGTCATGTCTATATATGGTCAATCTCAGATAGAATAATTTCAGATGCAGCCAAGTTTTCATACTTTCAATGAAAGAAAGTCTTCCGTATCAAGAGAATCAATTTTAAAGAAAAGAAAAGAAAACAATATCACTGTCTCAACTAAATACTTCCTCGATCATGCATCGTTAACTAAACAGTCAAAAATATCAATTACCTACGTAAAATCCGACATGAAAACACCGTAAGAGAATTCTTTAACGCTTTAGTAAATCGAGCCTGCAAAAAAAAACACACCGTAGAAATTCGGAGATTGTGGCCGAATTTCATTTGCGTCACGCGCGTCCATTAAAGTTGGCAGAGCCACTTTCGCTCGAATAGTAGCCTTGTCGACGCCCAAATGTCAGACTTCCTTTTCGGAGAAACTTTTACTTTCTTTGCCATCGAGACGAATCTTTCCTTCGAAACTCATCCTGCTAGATTACAGGCCAGTACGTAACGTATATTGAAATATTTACGCGCTTAATCGGATATTACGACGATCTCCCATCTTTAAGTTCAGTCACCTATACGGTATAGGGCGCGGAATAAACATAACGATATAATAAAAACGTCGCGTATTTGTTGCTTGATTTCACTTTCTAATTTAATTTAATCCGTCTGTGCCGATGAATTCCTTTCGTTCGATTCTAAATGTCTGGTTGGATTGAACTCACTCGTGCTGATGTGAACTTTACGTCGATGTTAAAAATGCGGAAGTAATTTTTATGCATATTTACTCTCTCTTTTTCGTCTCTTTGTCGTCTTCTAAGTCTGAGGCAGTAAGTAAGTCCAAAATTTGATCCGAGTATATTTGAATGTAATCCAATTTCTGGTCATGTGTTTTTGGAAAAGCCTATACATTTTTCTGACCGAAACAATTATCAAAACAAACCGGACTGTCTTTTCATACCATTCGATTTCAATTTTATTTTAGCTTTCTCAAACTGGTATAAAACCAGTCAAGCTCCAATCACCGATTCGTTTTCAATTTATATAATTAAGTACGTATTTTGATGAGGGTACATCCCAACGAAAAACATGGCGGATATCGTCGTTCAGGTTTTTAATTCAGATGTAGCGCCATCAGATGAATCTGAACTTTTGATAATTCCATTTGGCCTCGAAAACATTAGGTATACATTCGTTGCATAAAAATTGTCCGGATCTATATTTTGAATTGATTAGAAAACATTCGAGTTATTGACTTCCATTTGAAAAGTGTTTACTTGAAAAAATGTTGAAATAATATATAGTGTTGTAGATGGAATTTAGACATCGAACGAAACTGATTTAATACCTTATTTGATTATATATGTCCACATTCGATTATGACACCACACCTTGTAGACATCGTGTCGGATTTAAAAGATACATTTAGGCCTTTTGATGTTCTAAGAGGATTAAATCGTGTCTGGAAGTGAACTGGTTTGTACTGGTTCGAACTGGTTCGAACTGGTTCAGATCTGATCACTTTTTCCTAGTTCAAATTTATCAGTATATGTTCAAACTTATCGGTAGATGCGTGCAAACGTGATCAGGCCGAACGAGACGTGATTCACTTACCTTCTAAGAAAATCCATTTTGGCTACAAAAATGATCATTTAAAATCTTTTTCCAGTCATTTGTTGATTTCTATATCTATGTTTTGATGAAAAGTATCTCTTTATTTACTCCATATATAATCGTTGTCGTAGATATCAGTAATATTAATGATTCAGGAAATGAAAATAAATACTTTTCTTTACGATTGTTTTGTTGTTCAAAAAATGATATATAAATAATAATCCTTGACTCGTCATCGTATCGTATAATGACTCGACCTACTTCATATTTTAGAAATATGCCTAATCCGTACCGCAAACACGTTCAGATTTTCAAGTAGATCGTATATACATGTATGATATAGACGAACGGATTATGCAAGACTGAAATGAAAAATGGGCCAAGACATTTTTTGTTCACGTCAAATTAAAAGGACTTTCTAACTATGTTATGAACATCGGATAATTTATTTTCAAACAATTTGGTTGGGTCAATATTTTAGAAATATCTGTTTACGTAAGGACGTATATAAAGCGAGTGATCATTTACTTAATGGGTTATTAATTATTTATTCGAACGCTGATGATATCTACAATTGAAATATTTGTTTGCGTTGAAGGGTATGTATATACACTAGTGTTCTTTAATCGTCAGTATCAATTTCATCGAAAATATGACAAGTCATGTTGAGACAAAAACCACGAGTTCTAACTTGATAATAATTTACAATGGCGTAATTTATTAAAGTTTTCAGAGAAATTCACATCTAAACAACTTTAATATGGTAAAAATGTAATCATCACATTTGTTCATTTTATAATTAATATCGAATTTTTAATGTTTTTTTTTTTATTTTTTTGGTAATTTTAAGGATAGGTTAGGTTAGGTTTTCAATGTCACTGATTTCGAATATGACACCAAAGTTCATCAAATGGTATTGCTTAATGAAATTAGGTGTTTTTATTTTTGGCGATGCAAAAGATAGAATATTAGAAAACCAGTGATTATACGGCGACTATAATTGCGAACGATTAGAATAATTTCGACTATATATGGCGTGCGAAGGTGGACGAGTAAAAAAATATTTCGGGCGCCCGCGCGGTCGCTTCGTTTCCCAAGTGTGCCGTTGACTTTCTCTGCTTTTTAAACAATATTTCACGGTATCGCGACTTCTCGTGGACCCATTGTCGTAAAGCCTCGGACGAATTTAACCGTCTTACGTTTCCTGGCGCGGTAATCTAAATTGTCGTGACTTTTGGCTGCCGTTTTATTGCGAGAAGCGACAATCGCGCGCTCGTATAATTATAATTTGGTAATCGGCCGGTCGTTAATCACGGCTCGGCTGAGCTTTATACCGGCACGATATTTTCCGCCTCCCATTAAGGAGTCATTCACGAAGACGTAAGATTCGCGGACTGAGAGAAACAATCGCGAACAATGAATTTTGTTGTGGATTGTTTGTGGAAGTTTCAGAATTTAAATGGATTTTTAATCTTTTTTCAAATAACGATTAAATAATTGCGGTCGTTTTATGTCAGCTTATTATCGTGTAACAGTTACACGAAGTTTACGAATGAAGAGGATCCTTGTATTGATGGAATATGTTTTTTTTTTCAGATTTCAGATACTGGAATATGATATTATAAATATTAGAAAGGAATGAGTTTGAATTTTATATTTTCAGAATTCCGCCATGTCATGAAAAAAATATCGAGAACATTTCGAGCACTTGAAGTAAAAGTATTTGTGCTTATATATGAATACTATAATGTCTACATTAGCATAAATATGAGAGGGCGAAGGAATCCGAAAATTGCTCCGAGAATAACCTTGACCTTTTTCAGAAACACCTAACCGGTCACGGCAACCCCAATCAAAACCTTATTCAAATTTCAATGACCTTCGTCTGACCTTAAAGGTCGCCCATTTGACTTGAGAACACATTTTACCGCGAAACGTTTCGCTCTTTCGATTGCCGGGGTTAAAAGTAGGGTTTCTCATTTGGAAAGGAAAACAACGTTAACATCGAAATGACCCTGAAGGTCAAGCTGAAGATCAAATTCAAGGTCAATTGATAAAATGTGAAATTGGCGATTTATTTTTAAATCCGCCATTTTGGTTTTTGAAATATTTCAATGTGCTGAATGCTACAATTTTTTGAAAATCAAATACACCCAGGCGTTATGTACGAAAGTTTATGTATGTGATTAACATACAAATTGCCTCTCACGATTCGGTGTTGAAGAATCCAGTGGCCTAGACTTTTTTATATTTTGTGAGGGAAACTCTCACAGCACGGAAGATCGTAATGACAGTGTCGGCGGCAAATTGGCCTCGAAAATGTGCAAAATCTATCCGGAACAATTCCATACTTTGGTTAAACGGCATTTATCTGTTGAGCTAGATCTCAGTACCGACGACGATTTTACCATTGAGATGCAAAAAAAAAAAAAAAGAAAAGTCCTAAAAGGAAAACTTCTTTTGTATCAAATATGGACTCAGAATAAGTGGAATTTGGAATATGGAAGTCTGTGAAACAGATAAATAAATAAAATTGAGCCATGATTTTAAGAGGAAAGATGAAAAACATTTATGGGTTCCGAATTATCAAATTACAGATATTTGTAGAATTGATTGGACTGTTTATACATAATTGTATACTTTGATTCAATTTTAATAAAGCTTTTTTGATCTTTTTTAGTAACACTGTACTTCAACGTTATAATAATAATGATTTGACGTCATCATTATCAAAGATAAAATGAAGGAAAACTTTATACCAAGGGCAGTCAAGTGTGTTCATAAAGCCTGATTTAAAAAGAAATTGATATTTTAAAACCATCAAGTGCATACTACTGTTTCGACATCATCCAAAATAAATATTTGCTGAAATCAGATGTCAAGTTTTTGCGAAATATTTTTCGCACAATGCTACAGGGTCACGTCTAAGATGTTTTCACTTTTAAATTGCATGACTAATTTAGAAAATTACATTGAGGTACTTTATATACTCACGTCACAATAATAATTCATATTATGCATTTACAAGTTTTTTTTATTTATTCGTCACCTTATTCCACCAATCGTTGCATAATCCATTTTATCTTCTATTATTCTGCTTCATTTCATCCTATTTTATTGCATTTCTCGTTTCATCTGATTGCACCGATAGAATCAATGACATTCAATTTCCTTTGGCTTTACATTATTATAATTCTTCACTTATTTTAATCTTATATATTTTCTTTTATTTCAGTTTGATCTTCATTTTGTAATCATTTTGTCTTTTGTAGTAACGTTTTACAAAATTTTCTTGTTGGTATAACAATAATGCTACGATGTATAAGCAGATAACCACGTGTATTATTAGTTTTTATGAAAATTTGAAGCTATAAAGGTTATGCAGTGTTCACGTATCATTCTTCCATTTCTCGAAATTTCTTGATGAATTGATTTAACAATGTTGATTGAACATTGAGTACAAGAATAGATAAATTACTTCGACCCATACCAGAGGTTGGATCGAAGTATTGAATTTGGTCATCCGAAAAAAAAATGACCCCCACTTTTTTCATGAAATGTCGACGTTTCAGACCATACTGAGCCCAAAAATGCAATAAAAAATTTTCCGGGTGCTTGTACGTAAGTACATTCGAATAATTACATAAATACACACGCACACATACACACACACATATACACACATATATATATATATTGCAAATATGAGATGTTTACTAATGAAGTGAAAATTGAGATATGCTTGTATTAAGGGAGAATCGTGTTCGTTTTTTAAAGTAAAATATCACTGTTTCACAAAAGCATTGTTATACATTGTATATATGTATATATGTACATGAATATAAAACATTTTTAAAAATGATAGAAAATAAAGCAATTAAATTTATATGAAAATCTCGTTATCAAATTGTAACGAAAAATATAAATCTCTATATGAAGGAAGTCATATACGTTTTTTATTTGTATTCTGGACCAGCGACTACGGTATTTACACTTTTATAGCCTCGGGCTCTTCTTTCCAATACCGCAGTCTACAATTTTTTATGATTACAAATACCACGAAGATATTTTGTGATTATAAATAAAAATGATAAATTACATTTAATTTGCGAAGTGGAAATTTAAAAGTATTATTCAGTGAGATTAAATTCGGAATTAATTTTAATAAAATGTAATATTTATTAATTTGATTTATACATTTATTAGTCTATTCTATTATTAAAATTTATCGTACGGGCCGTGACATTACTTCAGTCTGTGAATTGTTTGAATGAATACTGTGAATATTTTGAATATTAAAAATGCGGTCTAGGTTACGTTACGTTAGGTTAGGTTAGGTTAGGTTATGTTAGGTCAGGTTAGGTTAGGTTAGGTCAGGTTATGAACATTAAAAATAGTTTTATAATGTCCAGGATGAAAATACCATGAGCAATTTTCATCACATAACTAACATATATGCAAAAGTTAATAAAAAAAAAAAAAATAATAATAATAATAATAATTTTGTATGTACAAAAATTACATTTTTTTACGCACAAAGTGGTCACTGCCGTGCGGTTACATAAAAACATACGATCTCGTAAAAATTTCTGAGCTCTTATTATGTAAATCGGATTTATCAATACATCAGTGTTAAACCTAATTTCAAGAGGAGATTTTAAATTAGGTCAATGCACAAGCACGATCTATAATGGGTATTTTCTCATGAGTTAGGATAGTTTTGTCCAATATTTTCGTAACTGTCGAATATTTTGACGTAACCTACTATATATTATTTTGTAAGACAGGAATATCGACATATACAACATGAGTTTCTTTTGATGAATATTACGCATTCCTGTCAATATATACGCGCGCACAGACACACACACACACACGCATATATATATATATTTTTTTTGTTGTTATATATTAAAAAAAAAACAATATTAGATTTGGTTTGAACTGAAAATTTAAATATTTTCTATTATGAAATAAAATATACTTTGTACATAATATCTTCCAAAATAGAAAAGTCATTATGCTAATTTTTGATAGATGAAGGAAAAATCAATAGTATTGTAACGAGCCAGAGTATAATGTGCTTCAAATTTTCATTTATTCCATGATAATAGAGAAACGCTCAGATTTTCCTCTGATAGGTTACACTTCCACTTTCTAATTGCTGAGCAACTTCGATCTATCGTAGACTTATACATATATTACCTATACATTTAAAGCGGGTAATTTAAATATTTACGAACTTGTGTCAACAATTGATGAAAAATTGAAAATGTTCTATCACAATTCAACAAAGTCTTCGACAATTTATTCATTACTTGCGTTCACCGCAAATAAACAGGGATTCAAGAAGAATTAAAATTTAGAATTCTTTTAATTCTTGTGAATCCAATTTCTTGAATACCAAGAGTAAGAATAAGAAGCATATAAGGAGAAAAGAAATTACAAAAAAATTCGAGAAAACTACATTGAATATTTTTAAATATTTGTTCATTCTTCAAAATCAATTGATCAACCTAACATTCAAACTTATTGCGGATTCAACAAATTCAAAACTCAATGCCTTAGTATTTTCTGGAAATTTAAAAGCTTGCGGAATAGAAAAAGAGTCTCATACGTCACGAAACTGTATTCTTATTCAGTTTAATTCGTTTTTGTTTGTTGTGATGTTTTTCAACTGTATACTTCATCCGTTTTAATAACATTTTTATAAGTTTTTGCATATATTATATTTCGCTTTCATTCTTGAGCTACAGCTTACTAACGAACAAGATCACTGACAGAAACTTATTAACAACATTTTTGGGACAATTGCGATCTGTGCTATAAAATTCAATACTTCGATCCAGTCTACGATTGAAATAACCAAAAATAAGTAGCTATTACATCTTAATCAAGAATAGTTTGCAGAAAACTCATTGTCTACTTGAAGCTTTTATTTTCTTTGGTCTGTTTTGATAACGATGTAAGTCAGTTCATTACTTTTTCCGAGTGTGAACCGGATTAGATTTTAATTAATAAAACGGTAACGAGCCGATAGCGCGAGCGTGATAAAAATTAACATATATATATTTATGATCTTATATCATACGTTATGCACGAGGTGTCAAAATCTGACTTTTACACGGTAGCGACCTTATAATTTACGTCTAATTGAACAATTTAAAAAATGAGATCGGGCACTTCTTAACAAGACCAGAATGGAGATATCCTGTAGACGTAGTATGAAACTCGTCGGTGAAACGGAGGAGTGATAGCGAAAGCTACTGCACCGGCTTCATCTCGAATGACGTTGCGACGACGAGATACTCTTTCTTGCAGAATTAAACGCACGTGGGTTGTATTCAGGTGGATTTTTAAAATGTCAAATCTTCTTTTTTTGAATGTCAAAAATAATGGCAAAAATGCATTTACAAAACGATTGTAAAAATTTCTTTCATTTATCTACTTTTTATGAAATTTTGGAAAAATGAAATATTAATCGATATTCTTTCGATTTGTTTTTTTTTGTGTTTTTCAATAATTTTCTAAGATATTTTTAACCCGCGTGTTTTTTTTTTGTTTGTTCTCTAGTCCTTTCTAATTTTCTCGAATGAAATAAATTGGTCGTTATTGAATTGTACTTTTTTGGTCTTTGTTAATTTTTTCTTGAAACCCACAAGCGATGATGGCGTTTTAAAATTACCGATACTACAATAAGTTCAATGCCCATGATAAACGCGCATGATCGTTTCTTTCGTAAGAAATTGAAACAGTTTGATTGAATCGTAATAAAAAAGTCAATTTCGTAATTCTGTGTGTAGGGTTGTAACAGGTGCTGAACAATAGGACTTTACACACTTGTATCGAAAAGTACTATTTATTTTCTTGAAATGAAATACACGGTAGAAGTGAATTCTGCCCGTAGAGTTTTATCGATCGATATTTGAAAGATCAGTTTCGATTGCAAACAATTCAAAGTTCTTTAATGATTCCCTGACCTTTTTTGCAACTGGGGCAGAGAAAGAAGTCTCTGATCATTTCCATTCTTTTCTTTTTCCGGATACATCTGATACTTGGAAGACAATGGCTCCTACTCCTGGATCATCGTTCCTGATAGACGGCTGTAGGATTGTTCGAAGTCAACGACGAAAGGCGTGAAATTGTCCGTAGATCCGTCAAGAATCGGAATGTTCTCGGAGAAACAAAACAAATCGTAAAGATCATATTTTTTACAATTGCCCCGCGTTTTTAGCAGTAATCTCCATTTTCCCATGCGGTTTGTCGATAACAATCAGACGTTTGAACATTCCTGAAAGAAAACGACACCGGTGTAATTGTCGTTAATATCTTTATTACTCGGAAGAATTGTCTTGAAATGACAAAAGCGTATAAGGAGACACTTGTACGTTAACAAGGCTAAGATATAAATTTTGTTTTTAAATATATTGTTTTTTTTTTTAATTTTAGAAAAAAGAAAGAATATTTGGAAAATATAAATTAAGTTAATTAATTTGTATTGATTTAGTGAATTTTTGAGTGTTTAGTTTCTGCACAATTGAAAAGAGATATATCTACATGTTTATGTATAAAAAGATCCAAGCGCTTTAACGAAATCTTTCATGTTTGCAAATGGTGAAAGTGAAGTGAGTAAAGTCAAATAAGCTAAAAGGAAAACGTACTAATTTATCGACCTTGACTCTATTCACATATTTGACTTTTTATTCTGTTTATTTCAAGTAATTACCGGGGACAAGTTAGTAATAGAGAGATAATCATAATTGGTACGTTTACCGTCGTATCTTAGCTTTTAAATCAAAATATATACGGTGTTATAATTTTCGAATTACGTTACAAAATAATAAAATAATATTTGTTTAACTGATCGTTATAAATAATGGCAAATTTATTGAATTTAATAGATCGAATTCTGGCAAAACTTGATTCAATAAAATTTCGTAAATTTCACCAAAAAAATTGAAGTAAAATTTAACTAATTTAATTCATTTTTCAAAATTGTGAGAAATTAATCAGACAATTCAAATTTCTTGAAATTTCAAGTTTTTTTTAATGGAAACTGCAGTTCAGAATGAGGAAGAAATACCTTTGAATGTAACGTTATTTCCATAGGAGCAGACTGTTATATTTTCGCATTTCGCATTTCGAATTCCAAAATATGCACTCTTTTCAAGAAAACGGTGACATAACGGCTCCTGGAAGTCCCGAAAGTCCCGAATAATGGATTCAACAAACATAACTGCATTGTGAGGTATTTCATGATTGAATAAAGATTAATTGTTTTTACGTCATTATATGATTCGATGCGAGTTACAAAAATCTATTGAATTTATTGTTTGTTATTTTGAAAATGTTTCTCTACCTCTTGTGTACATACAGATACACACACACACACACACACACACACACACACACATATATATATACTATTGTAAAATTTGTTTTCCATTCATTCTTTAATTGTAAAAGTTGAATTCCTGTTTATTCATAAAACTTAAGTGTTAACATGTATTCGATAATCATGCCTTATTACTTTAATGTATTTTTTATGTATTTATCTTTATAGTATTTGAAAAATTATTTTATCTAACATTTTAAAAGAGTTAAGAGTGTAAAAAGAATATTCGTAATACTTTGCATCATCATGATTGGAGTTTAATTATCTATTGCCTAATATTGGTGTGCATATCTAAAGTTATTCATTAGCACACTACTCTCCTATAATTACGATACTTTTGTTCCATTTTACCTAATCCTCTATTAGTACTAAAATTTTAATTGACTCACAAAATATAAATTACTATACTTTATAATTGGTAGGTATTTATTTTTAGGTTTTTTACATTTCTCTAATTATAGATTGTAACGAAGTCGATTTCTCATGTTCAATAAATATTTATACGAACGATTATTATCTCGTTAAACATTTTTTCATTATTATATTCTTTTCTTTTTAGTATTTTTTTGTTTTTTTGTTATTATGTTATTGTATTATTTCTTTTTTTTAATAGATTATCATTCCTCTTTTGCTTTTGAATACACAAGGTATCCAACAATTGCTTAACAATATTTGACGATTCTTCCCACAATTTCAACTAAAATGTCTTTAATTAACCCGGGCAGACTATGCAAATACAATTGAATGAGGGGCCAACGTCCTCGCGTTTATGACAATAACGCAATTCATTCAAATGCACCGCAAAGGAAAATTAACAAAAAATCAGTATATTAACTAATAAATGGATCAAATTTTAGTTTCATGTAAGTTTTTATGATTTGCATTACTTGTTTAAATATAAATGATTTTTATTACTCGTTTTCAATTTTGTTCGTTTCATGAAACTTTTCTGGGAACTGCGAATCTATCAGATTTGAGCCTTCTTCGTCCGCCATGTTGGATTTGATATTTTGACACCAGTTCGAAATCACTGAAAACCATCAATTGGTGAGTTCCACGCATTGGATTGTTATTCTGAAAATAGTTTATTTTTTTTTTTATAAAAATACTATCATTATTGCAAGTAAACAAAAAAGTAATCAGATTTTTAAAATAGAATTCAAAATACTTAATATTAATTCGTCTCTATCCTTTTCAATTCATATTCATTTTTAGAGAAGATTTATCTGCTAAATCTATACCCAATTAGCACTGGACTTCCATTGGACGTCCGTGATTCGTCCAAAGCTCGTCTGTTCGAGTACGTCCAGTTTTTGTCCATTATAAAATCTATTTATGTTTACGTCCATTATACATTCACTACACGCACATTGTACTTCCAGCATGCGTACACAATAGAAATCGATACAAAACCTAGGGTGTACTTCCGAAAACGTCCTCCAACCGATTTTAATGTAGATTGGTATACTTACGTATTTTGGTACGCTGATTACGAAAATGATGGTGAAAATTG
>JAPYZR010003899.1:0-14242 GCA_030522945.1 Trichopria nigra
CGTAATGCTCCCAGGTCCTCGGAAAATAGTCCCGGGTTATAGGAAATCCTTGTTATCCCGTTGACAGACGTATTTTCGACGGCTGTCCCGGACCTAAAAAGGGTTAACCAATTAAATCTCCGACTGCTGTATGTTTTTGTATGACGGTCGGTATTGAGGTAAGTTCGGGCTTGAAATGTCTACCTGACCTCTTTATCACAGTCGGCGCAGCCATTTGTAAGTAAGCAGGGATATCTTTCAATTTCTCTCTTTCCGAAATATACTTTTTATGGGTTTTTCTTGTATTGTTTATAGTAGCGAGTTCAAAGACCCGCAGAAACAGGCAAGATATCTTCGTCCTTTTCTGAGAGCGCAACAATAGCCCAGCAATCGAACAACCATGCCGAGACCGAAAATTGCAATCTGTGGACAGTAAGGTGTTTATTTATCTCAGTTAGTGCTGTCGCACTTATACTTATGATGGATATTACTATATGTCGAAAGATCGACATATTATTTTCGATGTCCCCGTCCCTCTATTCCCCCCCCCCCCCCCTTTTCTCACGATTCCTACTAGGTACGGAAAGACGAATTTGGATTCCTAACGCTCGCCTTCGAGTCCACAAAAATATAATCACGAAATTATTAAGCAGTTTTTTTTTTGTGTATAAAGAAGCCAACGGGTGTCACCTTTGTAAAGGAAGATTTCCGGCGATTTATATTGTGTACCATCCCTTTCAGTAAGCACTGTGCACACTTCTTTTTCGCGAGCGCCCCTCTAATTTAATTTTTTTATAGTAATAAATCGTTATTTTATTTTATTTTATTTTTGCATTTATTTTGCCCTTTTTCCTTTCTATTTGCGTAACGGCACGGGTTGGCGTGTCGTCCCAACCCGGTCACAATACATTCGCGGTAAATCTGAAACATTGTGTTGCATGCGTTCTCTCTCGCACTTACTCCCCTCACTCCCCCCGGCGTAAGCGCTACAGCTATGCGCGGTGTACACTTCTCTATGTCTGTTGATACCCTGTACCCTGTGCACGTGTTTCTAGTCTCTGCATGTTTCGACGCGTTTATTCTGCCTTTCAGGAAACAGTTAACCATTGAGTGCCGAGTTGTTTAGACGCATATTCGTGCCTTGACTTTTTCGGAAAAGTGGTGAGAGTATCGAAAGTAAAAAGAGATGAGAGAAAATCCAGTGGTTCGCGGTTAGATAGACGAAAAAACGACCAAACCCAGCAAAAATTAATCCCGACGACAGAGACGAAGACTGCCAAAAGTCGGCCCAAACAAAAAGCTTTTCAAGTTCTGCGAGAGTGCCGGAGGACGCGGAATGACATTACAGAATAATAGGCTTTTTATTGGTTTTCAAGACGATTTCAACTTTAGTGAAGTGCGCCACATGCGGTGAGAAAGTTAATTTCAAAACAAGTGATAAGAAAGGACTCGGTTTTCAAATTGAAGTGAAGTGCGAAAAATGTAAAGTGCCAAAATACATTCCGTCATGTCACAAGATCGGCGCAAAATATGAAATAAACTATAGATTCATTTTTGTGAGTCGTATATTAGGCTTGAGAAGCGCGGGATGTGACAAATTTTGCGGATTGACAGATATAGCGAGCAGTTTTCTTAGTTATAAAATCTACGAGCGCTATTTCAACAATATGCTTGAAAATGTATGAGATGTTGCTGATCAATTTTTCTGCTCTGCGGCAAACGAAGAGAAACAAGAAACGCTGAAAGAATATAAAACATCCGAATTAACTGTGTCAGAAGACGGTACGTGGCAAAAACAAGGGTTCACTTCTTTATACGGCGTGGCTACATTGATCGGACATTACACCGGAAAAGTTGTAGACATATTTGTGAAAAGTTCGTACTGCAAAAAATGTGAATATTGGGTGAACAGTTGTTGTAATACATGGTGAAACAGTTTAGAGTTTGAAGAATGGCACGAAGAACATATACGAAATAATGAATGTGACAGCAATCATGATGGACCAGCATGAAATATGGAAGTTAATACTGTAGTTGAAATGTTCAAACGTTCACTACAAAAGCACTCAGTGGTATACCGATATTACATAGGAGAAGGTGGTTCTAAAACGTTCGCCGGTGTGAAGAATGTCAAACCTTACGGTGAAGACGTTGATATCTATAAAAAGTAATGCGTCGGACACGATCAGAAGAGGATGGGCACACGTTTGGGCAATTTAGTAAAAAATACCGTGGAAGAAAAAGAAACGAAAGGAAAAATAGTAAGAAAAAAATACTTTCTGGTAAAGGAAACGTCACGGCAAAATTAATTTATAAATTAACCATTTACTACGGGTTAGCAATTAGAAGAAATTCGGATTCCGTAGAAAAAATGAAAACTGCAATTTGGGCAACGGTTCTTTATTACAGTTCGACGGAAGAACATCCGCAGCATGAAAAGTGCCCGAGCGGCATTGATTCGTGGTGCACTTGGCAACGAGCTTTCGCCACTAACAACATAACGTCATTTCACCATGATTATAAACCATTCCCGAACGATGTATTAGAAGCCATAAAGCCGATTTACGAAGAATTGAGCAAAGATGTGCTTTTAGAGCGTTGCCTCGGCGGATTCACGCAAAACAACAATGAAAGCTTAAACCATCTCATATGGAAAATCGCTCCAAAAAAAGTTACAAGTGGGTAAAAAATTGTTGAATTTGCAGAAAATGCTTCTGCGTTCCAGTTCAATGAAGGCTCATACGCTCTTGAATATTTAACTAAGTAAATTTATCAAAACCTAACTAAAATGCTCACTGGAGTTTTTCTGTATAGAAACATATAACGGTATTGTACAACAATTTACTTATTGTCGTCCGGTTCTGTTCCGTCCTTAAATAATTCGCTTCGTGCCTACCTATGTGACATTGAAAGCGTACTAATAGATATCTCGACACATATTTTAGCAGTAACTGAGACATGGCTTACACCTCATGTCGATTCATCGTGCGTTGCTGTCGAGAATTAGAACTTTGTACGAAATGATTAGGCTCTCTACGTAGACGGGCAGACGCGTTAAGTTCAGTATGTACTTTTCGATGTATAAAAATATAATTGTAACTGGCGAATTAAATTGTAATCTTCTGGATAATACATTCGACACACAATATCTCAAGGACTTTATACAAGAATACTCGTTCTTTTCCATACCTTGTGGGCCTACTCATTTTACTGCTTCCTCCTACTCTCAACTTGACTTAATGATTATTGACTCATGCGACCATATCATAAGTTTTGCAAAATCGCCTACTCCTTTCTCAGCCGGCCATAGACTCATTACTATCCATTACGTATTCAATATCTAAATTTCCACCCCAAAAACTATAACTTATTTCAACTTCTCTCACTGTGACCATTCCGCCCTAATGCAAAGTCTCACCGCATTCCTCCAGATAAATCTCCCAAACCTTCTTATATCTCATCATAATCTTCCTTCAACATATCTTGATAATAATGATCTTAATGCTAGTCTTGATATGTTTTACGAATGTATATCCGAAGCTCTAAATACACATGCGCCATACATTACAAAACGTACCTTGCATCGCTCTCAACCATAGTTCACACCTGAATTGCGAGCTAGAATATAAGAGCGCGATGGTGTGTATTTGCAAGTGCAACGAAAGGCAACGAAATCTGCATCATTATTGCATTTAAATTGCATTAAAATCAGCCAAAAACCGCTATCTAGCAAACATGGTACTCCAACACACAAGTCCAAGTAAACTGTGGACTTGTTTAAGAACACTAGGATTAGCAAATCAATCATCGTAGTCTGCCCTTCCACATTTCTCATCAACTGTCCACAACCGCCATTTTGCACAAATATCTTCCTCCCATCCACCACGTGACCTAGCAACAGTCAACAGCATTGTCCCGCAATCTTATTACTCAAAAATACGTGGACTTAGTCCCGACCATCTTCCTTTGTCACATCTTAAGAGTATATTCCCAACTATAGCCCCATACTTGACAGCCATTTTTAATCATTCCCTTGCTATCGGTTACTTCCCTCTAATCCTGAAGTTATTATACATTATTCCACTTAAGAAAACCATAAATCCGCCGCATCGCTATTGGCTATTGGCTCCATTATCAATCAGCAAATTATCAAATATCTTGAAAAAAAATCGATTACTTCATCCCAAGCAATGTGGTTTCCGTAGATTTCACAGCACACAAACAGCTCTATTACATCTGATGGATCTGGCGTTCGGGGATTGAATCAGGGGCTGTTACTATCTTAGTACTGTTCGACTTCTCAAAAGCCTTTGACACCTTAAGCCAGACTGTCATCCTAACTTGTCTGCGAGAACTGAGCATTGAGGAGTCGGCGTTGAAATGGATTCACTCATTCCTGAGAAATCGCTCCCATATGATAATTGGATTGAATGGTTCAGCATCAGACCCGAACAGTTGACCTTCTAAATCCACCTGCAACTCTTCTTTATCCTTGCGTATACTTCTTAAGTCGATTCGACCCTGTTTTGCGCCATCACTGAGTGATTTTTCCGCCTTCTTTATACGCTTTTCGTCGACTTCCGCGCATAGATTGTAGCTACTCGAACCGATTATCATGAGTATCCATTTTTGATCCTTTTCTTACACGACTCCACGATGGATCACTCATAAGGACAATGAATTCCAATTATCACTGTTTTTTAACACTATTATTCGCATATAATACAATACGTATTAAGGAAAATGAAGTGTTGTTTTCAACGGACGAAATTCGGATCACTGACGCTACAGGCGTTTTCTTCGTATGTCTATTACATACAGTGACCTCTACAGACATTCTTAAAATTCTAGAATTTTTGGAGGGCACTTTCTTCTCTATCGACTGCCATTATACCAGCATCCATAGTCATAAATTGCAGCGCACGCCGAGATCACAAAAGGCGCTCGGAGCATACCTGAGAGGCTTTGCCGCAGAATGGAAAATTTGGGCACTCGGACACTTTTGCTGTATTCCATCATTTGATATATTATTTTTAAAACCCTACAGCATTGAGGTAGGTCTATTTTCTTGGTACCCTTACTTATCAAAGCATTACTGCTTCCCAACCTTCCTACTTAGGTAAAGGGCTATTGACGACTCGACACGCCGCTATACCCGCCTACATTCTTCTCGCTTTGTACTCCCAACTCACCGCACTAACATTTTTGAGCGATCATTCTGGATCACTGCCATCCATTTCTGGAATTCTTTACCAAGTCACTTTCATACTCTTACCTACCTCCCATCTTTCCGTGCCTACCTCTTCTCATATTTATATAGGCCAGACCACAACTAATGTAATCGTACGTTTGGTCACAAGCCGGTTTGGCCGTACCGCAGCGCGTTTCGCCGTTTCTTCCTGAAAATGTGGCGTCCAGCCGGGACGCGCGCTAGGCGAAATCGCTGACGGCCCAACCGGTCGACCCGCGGTTGCTTTTCCGCGTCCGAGGGTCTGTCGGGCGACCCAATTATTGCGCTTGAGCCTGGCTAGCTCGGATTTTTTTTGTCTAATGTAATCCGCACTGACGGCTGTTGAGAGCACGAGCTTTCTCGGAAGGGGTCACCTTTGCTTCCTTCCGCGACTGAAATCGCGAAAAAAGCCCGGTCTCGCGGTCACTTCATTGGGAAAACGGCTCAGAGGATGGAGTTCGACCGGTGGTTTATAAGGAGAAAATGAACACGATCAAATAAAGACAACTAATGTGTATTGATTATAATAATCGGTCCGAAGATCGGCCGATGGCTACTTACATGGATTTCTGGTCCTAAAAAGGAATATTGGTCCGCGCAGGGAGCCTTGTTGCCGATCCTTGTTTCGCCAACCGATTCCGTTTGCGGTGCCTTCCAACTCGACTCGAACTCGATCTTGCGCTGCGCGAGTTTCCGCGCCGCGTAATCGACAATCACGCTGAGCACTGACTCAATACCGTAAGTAACACTCGTGTTACAAAATAAATATTTGTTGTAGTACCTTCCGCAGTACTTATTGTAGAACTTAACGCAATATGTTAATAAAATAAATGTACTCGTACAACAAGATGTTATCTAGCGATCCCTAAATAATAATATTAGACTAGTTTAAATTTAGAATTAGGTTAAGGTTAAGGTTAACATAAGGCTGTTAGCTTATTTCTCATACTAATATGTACTTACAATTTTACTTTACTACATATACTTATGTAACTGTGGTTTTTCGTCCAGGGGACGTCTGATCGCCGTACCCGCTCTAGTCGACTGGTTCAAGGTCACGGCGAGCAGAATGACTGCTTTGGAGAAGGAATAAATGAGGCAACGCACAAAGTACAAAACGTTACAAACTTTATTATTATTGATTCTATAATGTCGCCCGAGAGTCACGAGCGCCTGGTCAGCGAGAAGGACCAGCGGCACACCCGCGCGAAGTCGACGGTGCGTGATGTCGTCGGGCGGGACGAGAAGACGGAGGTACGGTCGGTCGGACGGAACAAATGGGGAACACCCCACGTCTGCAAGGACGGTCGGTAGGACAGTACAATGGGGAACACCCCACGTCCGTAAAGACGGAAGGAAGCCGGAGCGGCTAGCCGGGTGCAAGCAGCGCTTGCCTATTCTGCAGGTAGGGAAGCCCGATAGAGCTCGACACGACCAGCTGGTTGCCCGAGGACAACTAGCGTCTGCCTGTCTGCATCGCCTTCTATAGGCGTCAGCGCTACCAGTGGGGACGCTCTGTGCGCGTAGTACGGTGCGCACATCGTCGGCGGGGCACGCATGCCATGAGATACGGGTCTGGCGAGTCGCGGGGTGACGCTATGCGAGGGCCTACGGCCCTTGACGCGCGGTATTTCAAAACGGGCGTTACACTTACAATTATCTCTCTCTTTGATACAGAGATCTAGCTATTCTTATATCTGAATATATTTTGTCCGAAGCACTGTAACGGCAGCATATTGTTTATATTTGTCCACGGCCCTTAGTGGCCAGGACAATAATAAAATTGTTATCAATCAATCAATCAATCTATTTCTCTTTCTTTCTTCTTTCTCACTGTTTCTAGTATTTTCATCCATTCATACCCTCTTCCATTTTCATGCGGCCCATCCATCCTCTCCCCCCCCCCCTTTCTTTTTCGATAGCTCGCATTCTTCCCTCGTGTGTTTTATTCTTTCTCAGTCTTTTCCACATATTCTATAATTTGTGTCTTTCTCCTCCAACCAGTATATATTCCCCCTTTCTTCATTCCCAAATCTCTATCTCACTGTCATCTGTACTTTCTTCCTTTCTCTCCTTATACTCTTCCTTATACATTCTGGTATCCCTAATACCCTGGGGTAATTTCTGGGGGGATTTTCTAATATCTTTGCTGCATATCTACTTCTATATCTTTTTCTCTTTTCCTCTGCCATTTTCCCTCTTTCTCTTCATTTATAGCCATCTCATCCCCCCGCCATAGGTAATTCATTCTCTCCATGCTTTCCCTTGCCCAACCCTCCTTTTGTGTTTCTCTTTCATGCTTCCTTCGTTCTATGATTGTTGCCTTACCAATTACTCCTCCTTCCCCTGCATGTAATTTCGTCGAACTTTCCCGCTCTCCACTCTGTATCTACCCTCATTTAATTCATTTTCAATTCCTCCCTTACTATATATCCCGGAGTGCTACCATTTACCACGAGTATCCACCTCAAATATTTTTCTTGTAGAGCCTATATTTCTTTCCATTCTTTGAATCCCCATATCTCCTCTCCGTATAGCAATATTCCTTTAACAATATTATCAAATAGCTTTAGTCTCTCGCTTTTCTTACCGAGCGATCCAAAGATTTGGTTTTGCAGCGAAGTCGTCGGAAGCGAGTTTCTGCCGGTTAGCGAGATGCGGAAAGGAAAAGAAAGGCAGTCAAAATAACATCTATTTTTTAAACTTAAACACACTTAGCCAAGGTCCGTATTGCACTTTATTGTGCTTCGATGTTACAATAGATGTTGATTTTCAGATAGCGGATGCTCACGAAAAAGAGCTAGCGTATAAAGTACGGGCTCGATCCGATGCGAACGGCCGTACGGAGTCAAGTTCACGTGCCAACTGACTGTAGCGAGGAAGAAGCCGTGGCTCGCGGATTTTCGCAAGTCACGAGATTCGCCCGAACATGGTTCGTACATATCTAGTACGGCGCGCAGACCGATCGGTCTCGAACAAGTAATATTTTTAGCTCATTAATTGCTCTATTCAGTTTGGTTTTAATATGTTTGGATCTGGTGGTTTGCCATTTTTTTCTCAGCTGCCTTTTTTTACGTATTTTATCCATTATACTCGAGGAGATGTTACATGTTTTCATCGGATATTTGCGAGTTGGAGTAGCTTCATTGGCTGCATTGGATGAATTTGTCGATTGAACTCTTCTATAGCATTTTCTACTTCTTCGGCGGATTTTAATGAGATATTGCAAGATAGATTGTTGTTAAGATATTCTTTGTATTTCTCCAAATTAGTACTTTTATTGTAGTAAAGGGTGTTTTGGGACCTAAATTATGCTGAAGATTACTGTCTGTTGAGCCGTAATGGTGGAATGTTGCCCATATCGCATTTTTCATGTCATCTTTGAATGAAAATAAGATCATGTTTCTTCGAATAGCTAAACCGTAGAAAATGGTCAGTTTGTCTATTAACTTTGCTGTCAATTTGTTTTTACCGCCGATTCCAGGATTTTGTTTCTTGCATTCGTGAAGACGATGTCCCATTCGCTTTTGGACATGACCAACGCGTTCATTCTTTATAATCCGAGTCTCATCACCATACGGTTTCGCATTCACTACTCCGAAACATGTCTTAAAGTCGCCATCCCCGATGTAATTGGTATACATAACTCCATCCTTTTCGACAGATCTTGAAAATAATTCCTTCATTGTGTCTACTTCCATTTTGCGTGCCGATTGGACATAATTGGCATGGCAATTTTCTTCGTAATTTGGCTTCCATTCGTGATATTGCTCGCTATTGACGTGTTTTTTCCAAATCATACATTAATCACATTAATTCTTGTACAGCTTGTTTTAATATCATTTTAACAGTACTTGAAGCAGCAGAATGAATGTTGTCAATCATAATATCGTACGTCGTTTGTCGAATTGGAGGCAGTAAATCCATGAAGCCACAAAATTTCGTAGCTCCTCGCAAAGGAAACAGAATCGCGAATATACTTCGTAATTATATGAGTTATCGACTTGAAATTTTAACCATGTCTTGAGACCTGAAGCTTCGAGGAAATGCAAAAAAAAATACTTTTTCCGACCATTCTAGGTGTACATGTCCCCTTAAAGTATTGGTATTACGAATGTCCATCGAACCGTACTACCAATACTTTAATTGTTCATAAATACTATAATTATTAATATGCTCTCTCTTGTAGTAGATGTGTTAAAATTTTCCTATCATGTGGTTGAATTATTAAATAAAAATAAGTAGTTTCGGCACAATGAATAGAGTTGCCAGATGAGTTGTGAATGTCGTCGTCATGCACCGTATCAAAAGTCGCCAATTTATTGTTTATTATCATCGACAATAAAATAGCCATTTTATAAGTTACTAATAATCTAGTCCAGCGATTCGTTACTTGGATTTTGAGTCATTCCCTCCTTCTTTCGTTCCCGTTTATGAGCTAAGCATAACGAGGAACTGAATGCGAACTCAAAAGCGAACATCGTTCTCTCATTATCTATCTTGTGGAATAGAAAGACAAAAAATAATTTTTAAAGAATAAGTTATCAGCGTTAGCTTTAACTTACTCGTTGAAAATATGGATTTTGAATCGGAGGCTCGTAAGACCCCTTTCTCCGCATGGTTCAAGCGTACGCTTCCTCAATTCGAACCGATCCTCACGAAACGTGCACTAAGCGTATTCAAGAAAACAAGTCTTGTACGGGCCTTGGGAGAGAATCTACCGAACCTCGACCTCGGCTCTCACGATCGGGCGCTCGTATACCTGCACCAGATACTATAAGCGCCAATACTCCTTACTGCCGGCTCGTCGATGTTTCGTCGTAGAACCGTGTCCGCAGCGGGAAACGACGTCGCCTGATAACGATACGTTATAATATAAATGCTTCCCACCTCCGTGACGGTAGGTGTCTCATTTTGGGTGATCAAACTTCCCGAATTCTGGGAGCATTGTTTCCAGACCGACGTTGCCGCGCTTCACCATATTTCATGTCGCTGTCTTCTAGCTTGAGATAACAAAATGCCCAATAAGTGCCCGGGTATATATTACAAGTAATCAGATAATAACTAATTGTCAAATAAAAGATCGTTATAACTGTAAGCTACGAAATAAATATAAAATAGTATATTATGTAACAAAGGCGAAATTATTGATTTTCAAGATGGCGAAATTTGTCACTCGAGCGAATCGATTATTACAGTCACGCTCGTTGGAGGCAGATATTTCGCACAAATTGTATATATGATGTTTTTGAATATGACTTGCGCGGGGATCGGTTATTCGCATTAGCCACCGGCCTACCGTAAAATCGATCATCGCGGTCGAAGAGTCAAAAATAAATATATGTTAATATGTACACTGTTTTTAGGATAAACCAGTGATTATACCAGAACGACCAAAAAGTAGAAACAATCCTAATGTACCAGAATTTGTAAGAAATGTCATGGGAAGTAGTGCTGGAGCAGGTAGTGGTGAATTTCACGTTTACAGACATTTAAGAAGAAAGGAATATTCACGTCAAAAATTTATACAAGATAAAGGACAGAAAGTAAGAAATAATTTTACTAGATATCGCATTGTATCTTCTAAATTGAATAAAACTCAAGGTTAATATGATAGGAAATGCTTGATCAAGAATACCACGAAAAGTTGGAAATAAATAAACAACTAGCTGAAAAACTGACGGCAAAGAAAAGAGCAAAAAGGTTGAAAAAAAAGAAAAAAAAACAAGTGAATAATGACGCTCAAGGAGAAGAGACAAAACAATAATTATTTAGCATCATTAATCCACATGAAAAGGAGCACTCATACAGAAATTACCTACAAAAGTTCTTATAACCAATAAAAATAAATAACAACAAAGTATAACTTCTTCAAACACAGTGACACATGTAGTAAACAAAGAAAACAATGTAAATATTTAGGTAGATTGTTTTATTTTATAACTCCGGAAGTAAAATTTGAATAAATCACACTAGGGTTATCATAACGATCATTTTCTGTAAAAAAGCTCATTAAATTTTCAGCTATCTGCCTGTCTTTCAAAGTTGTGGCATTTTGGAAAAATAATTTAAACCGTGTTCTCGCTTTGGCTAGATCACCTGCTTTTTCAGGTAATATGTGCTCCTGAAACATTCTTAAGATAATTATCATAAAATATTTTAACTAGTTTTTTTACAAATAGACTGACTTACCTGAAATTGTTTAATATATGGAAAAATATTTTGTAAGCAATTGCCAATTTCCATCCACAATGCTTTCAATTCAAAAATTTCAGTGTGTACCGCTAAATGACATATTGCAAGACATAACTGTAAAATAAAGTTTAACATTAAGAAATTACTTTATTTTTTGCATGGACGTGTGTAATGTTTGTACATAAAGTCATTTTTTGGACCGGGTAATATGTGATTTTATTGCACGCTTTCATAAAGTAAGCTTGATACTTTATGTATTGAAAAATGACTTCACGCATTTTTCTCCACTTGGGGAAAAAAATATGTCATGCAGCGCGTTCGTAACATTTTTTCCTTCCAGCGATTGGCCGCCCAGCAAACGACAACGAATTGCAAACGAATTGCGAAATGTCAGTTTTAGGAAAGAAAACGAATTCAAATAACCATTTTCTTTTCATTCTAATCCGACTCGATGCATTCTGAACGTTATTTCACTGAATTAGTTCGATGTAATTCGAAATAATGCGTTCCTTAATTATTTCCTTAGACAGATGTCGCTAAACGTTCTTTAATATGATTTCGTTTCTTTATGTTTCAATTCCATTAGTTACCATGGTACGAATTAAATCGTATTATTTCAGATTCATGATTGCACCAAGTTTAACGCTATCTATCGACAAAAACAATCGGAACGCATTATTTCGAAATGAACCCATTTAAATTCGGTGTTAAAATACTATGAATATATTGAACCCGCTTAGAACAAAAAGGGAATAGTTAATTTCAATTCGTTTTGGTAAAGAAAACAAATTAAAAACTACCATTTGTTAATTTGTTCTCGTTTGCTGGATAATCGATTTTTATAAAAATGTACAAATTTCACAATATGTGAACCTACAGCCTAATACATTTTGACACTTGTTTAAAATTATTGGGAACATTGATTAGGTTGTTCAGTTATAGGTTCATGTCCAGTCATTGGTACGTTTACCTTACTATTCTTTCTCAATATACTATTTGATAATCTTACTTGCTGCACAAGCGTGTCTCGATGGAGATACTCAACATAGCCAGGAACGTGCTGCGAATTTTCTAAACCGATTATGACACATTTCCACAATTGTATGAGATGATTACCATAGGAACTGCAAGTCGATAATGCCCATGCAGCATTTATTCGGACTTTAAAATTAGAACTTTGCATAATCAAGTTCGTTAGGACAGGAAATACTTGATCCTGTATTGAAACGAACTATATTTATTAAGAGAAACATCATTTAAAGGTATTAAAAACATGTGATTAAAAAGTAACGGTAAATTGCGTCATTATATTTTCTCATTCGTCGTTTTAAATTAATATCATTTCAATTTATTTACAATCAGTCGTCATTGACAATAAGTAAATCTTATAACATACTACGAAAAAAAGATTGCTAATAATAATTGCTGATTAACCTGGTAATATTAACCCATTAGCTAATACTTTAACACATTCTTGAATTTACACAAGTTCGTATAATGATAATATAATATAAGAGAATAGTATAATAATATAATAGTAGGATAAAGGATAAAGTAATTGGAATTTTCCCCACATGACGAAACAGACACCAACAAACACCCACCCAGAGCCAGCCCTCCTACCAAAATGTCGGTATCGTCAGCAACGTCTTCGGGGGTCTATGCCGTAGCAAGTGTGACGCGGACATTACCCCATGTTTATCCGCGGTAATATCCACGACACACCGACCGCGGAAAATCGCTGACGGTATCGGCAACTGCCGACCGAGGTCGACAGCGGTCTCGAATTCGTACCTTCGCCAGCAATGTTTATTTTCGATATTTATTTTCATAAATTCGGAAAAACATTGCCAGAACGGGGATTCGAACTCGGGACCTTCGAGCACTTCATTGGATAGTAAAATATGTATAGTATTATATTTTTTAAGTCTTGAATTGGATCGTATTTCTTCCTGTAGGTTTCCTGCTTGGTGATTAGGGTGTTTCATCAATCTACACTTGTATTTATAATAATGTGATTTTATTTCTTCTTTTACCGCTGGGATTTTTAAATCTTTTCTTGTAATGTCATTTGGAATAAACCATGGGGCGTTTAAGAGGTTCTTTAAAGTTTTTGATCGTTCTATTATTTCGATATTTGAAGTTGATGCAGATCCCTGTAACTGGATACCATATGTCTATACACGTTTGAGTATACTTTTATAAATAAGTATTTTGTTTTCAAATGTTAGTTTCGATTTATTTTCCAGTAACCAGTACATATTTCTTTGCTTCAGATTTAGTTGTTTTCGCGTAGTCCAGATATGCGATCTCCGAGATATTTCATTTCGTTGCTTTGCGGTATACGTTATTTTATCCTTGAGAAACACTGGAAGACACGTTTTCTTTCTAAGGGTGAAGGTGACATAAGTTGATTTTCATTTATTTTTATTCGCCATTTCTTAAACCACCCACTAACTTTGTTAAGATATTTCTGTAAAATTTGAGAAGCCACGCGTTGGGCTCGAGTGACTTAAGAGGACCGCAGTGTTATCTGCGTACGTCGCTGTAGTGATTACTGGCATTGTGGGTAAATCTACTGTATAAAGTAGATATAAAGTAGGGCCCAAGACGCTTCCTTGGTATATTCCAGCTTGTATAGGAAAGAGATTTGTAACGGTCTCATTTATTTTCATTTGGAAGGTTCGATTTGTAAGATATGATTTCATTAACTTGTTCTTTATGTAACAGGTTCTTTACAATCTTGCAGGGTTACACTGGTAGCTTGTAGATATTCATCTGCATTTTTTTCATTTTCATGATGTTTGAGAGTAGATTTAATTATTACTGCTGCCCCCC
>JAPYZR010003900.1:0-41215 GCA_030522945.1 Trichopria nigra
CATTACTTTTCTCACTTTTGGCCACTTAATAGGTCCACCATTTTGGTTTTTCGAAAAACACCATACGGCTTTAAAAAATAGACATTTCAAGCAAAATCTTAAGCCCTTGTAAATCATTTTATCTCAAAAATTGAAATACGCAGGGGGGTGGCCGTTTTTACAAAGAATGCCCCATATATATATATATATATTTTTGTTTTTAACATTTTTTTTTTCTTTTTGCTGTCGTTAATATTTTGAAATTATATAGGTATTAACAAAAAAAAAATATTTTATTTTTTATTTTAAATTTCTCAAACTGTATTATTATGTTTTGATCGTATGACATTGTATCATATTTGCTTCATTTTTATCAATATTCAATGTTCAATATTTCGATATACCCATTTTGAAAGTTCTCTTATTCGTCAATTTCATGATCGTCTTCCTTTTTATGCGTCCTAATTTAATGTTTCGTATTTTTTTTCAATGACTGGCAAATTTTTAGTTTTTCAATATATTACAACGTATATGTATACGCTCCTGATGACGCGGCAAAAGTAAATATAGCCAAATGTCACAAAATGTAGATTGAAAAAAGTTTCAGACGCTATTCATTATTTGTATTTCTATACTGTTGTATCCAGAGTTGGAAATATTTTTCATGTTCTTTCCTGTAACACTTTTTAACATTACGTTAAAACAAAAGTAATTTATGCTATATATATATAACCTTTACTGTCTCGATAATTTGTCAACTATTATAATTAAATAATCTTTACAATATTAAGTTATACCATCTTAACTGACAATTAAAAAAAAAGAGTAAATTGAGACATTTTCTCGAATCTCTCGACTTTATTACGAATTTTCGATATCTTCGATTATGGAATTATTTGACATCAATATATTGTATTGATGTGATTTTACAACGTGGAAGAAGTCAACGATTTCTCTCCACCGGTATAATAGGCCATTTTTCTGAGATTACTATAACGACCAACTATTTTAGCTGATTTCACTGTGATAATGTATATAAAACGAGTTGCCATTCTCCAATGCAATTTCGGGCTGTTTATTACTGGATATAATAGGAGCCGGAATAAAGTTTTTTTTTCGTGTTTTTCTTTTTGCCAGTAATAATTTTTGAACCATTTTTCATCGGTATAAGATTTTCGATAAATGTTTACGCCATGATTTTTTATAATTTTTTTCTATTTCAATCGTAATCAATTTCAAGTAATTTATAATTTATTATATATATATATAGTTTTCTTAATTTCTATATATTCTATAGAAAATTTGGAGAGTACGCATTGGTACGTGCGCCATTTTTTTTTCAAATTTTTCACAATACGTATATTTTTATTATTCATTTTATATATTCATTATATATATATCGGTGTTCTCCAATTCATTTCCTATCGCAGCTACCGTTGCGAAGGAAAAATAACAGTTTACACGTGATAACCGGCAACGCTGTAAAACCCTATTTTTCCGATTATGGAGTTGATGTGTGTGGTGAGAACTTCATCGCGCGAATTGGGCTACTATATCCGACACTCTCCGTTATATGTTCACAGTCTTCAGAATTATGCCAAACGTCGTTGTAATACAATTCATTGAAATGACTTATATAGTCTTACAATGGAATGTTTCAAATCTAAGAATGTATTTACGAACAACGAACAAAAAAAAAAAAACAGAATACAAAACGTCAATTGTGCAGTGCAAATATAAAGAATTTCATTTTGTTAAACAAAAAAAAAAAATTCTGCGTTTTTTGTCGACGCACAAAAATTGCTTTCGTCCGCAGTCTCTCGTTCGACGATTCTTGCAAATAATAAGCCCTTAAATTATTTATAGCTTCGGATGATCGGACTAATCGACGTGGAATTTGAAAGCTCACATTATTTCCACTTTGTTCTGACACTCGTCTCCTGTTGATGAAGTTAGGGATTAATAAAAATCTCTTCATGTCCGAGAGTAATCATTTTAAATCTGTTCAAATATAACACGACTTATCGACTAACACACACACACACGCACACATATATATATACATATATATATATATATATATATGTATTCGCAGAAATAGAACCTTGAACTTATCGCAATGAAAACTTTCTTCTCGTCACTTTCATTTTATTTATATATATATATACATAAGATAAAATTCGGTATTCGAAGCTTTTTACGACTACCATATACGCACATTATGCATTGTTTGAAATGTTTGGAAAATTCTAATACATTTATGTTACCAAAGTAACAAAATTTTACAAAAATTCGTTAAAGAGGGAACAATTACGTAACATTTTTATAAAATTACCAAATTGTAAACAGAAATGTAAAAGGCTCATACAGGTCACCGAGTATAATTACGTAACATTATTGCCATGAAATTACGAAATTGTAACAGAAATTTGAACGGTCATATATATTTTGCACGTCTGCGCGATGATATACGTAGGTAAAAAAAAATGAAACTTTACCAATAAGTCTTTAGTTAAATTTTCTTTTTAAATCATTCGCTTAGTGATATTGAAAGGGTGGTTTCTACTGCGCAATAAAAATATATGCACGATATATTAATTTTTGTCTGTTCATAATATTAATATGTGTGGATGTACTTTTATTTGATTCATTAAATTTAACAATATATGTTATTTTTATATTTATAATATATAGACGACGATTTAACATAGATTTGCAATGAATTATTAAATGTTTACATGCGGTTAATTAATAATTAACCAGAAATTAATTATTCCGATAACAAACATAATCCTTGCGGTTAATTATTAAATTGAAATCATCATCTGATAAACAAAAGCCAGTACTCGAAACATTATAATAAGTGATGGTGATCGAATTTCATGAAACATGTAACCGCGAACCTTTTTACAGTTACCGTTTCCGAAATTTCTGTTTGTTTATCATAAAATTCTGAAACATTATACAGGGTGACCTATTTTAACTTCCCCATTTTCTGAAAACAAATTTCATCAGACATAAGTTTTAGTATTTTTCCCTGGCTATTTAATGATGATATTGAATTTGACCTTGAACATGACCTTGAGGGTTATTTCAAGGTCAAGTTTATTTTTTTAAATGAGTATCCCTACTTTTGATCTCGGATTTGAAAAGAGCGAAAAATTTTAAGTTCAAAACGATATTTATACGATATTTTCAGGCCTAATGAAAGTGAAATTTGTGAAAATCTCGGTATTTCTCGAGATATCTTCTTTTAATTTTATTATACGATAAGCCCTATTGTAGCGCGAATCATTCGATCGCTTGTAAAGCTTAAAAATAACAAATCGATAAATTGACGATTGAATATTTTCGTTAAATAGCATCCGCGTTACTTCCTGAACGCAATTACACGTAAAATTAATCAATATAATGTCGGTTTCTTCCGTGGCGCTTGATGCTGGCTGTTTGTTGATCTGTGACTTTAATTAAAACCGCAATGCTACATATATATACATATACGTAAATAACAACTATCCGAAGAGGTTAAAAAATTACTCGAGTAATCGGAGCGCAATTCGTCCTCGAACCATGAGTGCCGAGAAAAATGTGTGTTGCTACGTCCAATTAAACTCTGCCTTACGCGGATCATACATTTACTCCGAATGAAGGTAACGCAATTACGCCAAAATGAGAATCATTAAAATCTGCAGTATACATATATATATACACACACACATATATATAGTATATATATATATATAGTCTTGTATTTCTAAAAATATAATTATTTTAGAGATCATACTTGTGCTCGATGATTTGTAAATAATCGCGTGCATATCATTAATATAATATACACACAATTCTGTCAAATTTATATATAAAAAAGTGTCGCAATTATTAATATATATACATGTACATTGTACACAGTATATAATTGTATTGTATACCTGTATATGGCGCCTCAACATTTTCACACAATGTAATATCGGTATTATTTGTATATCTTCCGTGTTTGTATACTTCATGCGTATTCATTTACCATTGACCTTTAAACATATTTCATTTGCGTACAATTGTGCAATTATTTATTATAAGCAAAGATCTATATATTTATAAATATATACGAATAATAAGATAAATAGACCAATAAAGTCATTTTGTACTCGTTAAATTTCTAATATATAGTAATTGTGTTTAAATGATAATATTATATATTTTTTTTATTTCTTTATTCATTAATGCCGTTATTTTTATATGTGTTTCTTATTACGTTCTTTTTTTTTCATTTTTTTATATATACTAATAAATTTCTTGGAGTGAATTTCCCTCTTAAATATATATATATATATATATATATATATATATATATATATATTTGACACTTTTTTATATATATAATAGAAATTGAAGAATTCTTCGGAGAATTTGCACTCCAAACAGAATGAAATGTCGCTCTTACAGATTGAAAATTCACTCCAAGAAATTAAAGAGTGTACAAAAAAAAATGCACGAAATAAAGAAAGAAACACATAACAATAACGACATTAGTAAGTACAGAAATAAAATAAATAATATTATTATTTAAACACAATTATTATATAAGAAATGTAACGAGTATAAAATGAATTTATTGGTCTATTTATTTTATTATTCGTATATTATTATAAACATCATTATATGCAGCTATTGGTTACCTTTATAATAAATAGTTGCATTTTATGAATGTATGTATATATATATGTGTGTGTGTGTGTGTGTGTGTGTGTGTGTGTGTGTGTGTGTGTGTGTGTGTGTGTGTGTGTGTGTGTGTGTGTGTGTGTGGGTGTTTTATATACGGTGAAGAGATAGGGTGGGAGGAAGAGAAATATACAGGGTGAGGAAAAAAGATGAAAACCCATAACTCATGTATACAGGATTGATCTAAAAAAAAAAAATGAATATCAATCCTAAAATTATTTGCAACCACGAATCGAATAGTGACCTTGGATTTGACTTTGTATGTAATTTTCAAGGTTATTTCAAAGTCAATGTTAATTTCTTAAACGTTTCTAACGCATCGACGATATATATATTTGAATGAGCGGGAGATTTTACGTCGAAATACAGTATCAACGTAGAGGGTTAATGCGATTCGTGAAGGTTAAATAGAGGTCACGTTAATCTAGGCCATATTTTTTGCAGATAATCGGGATTATTCGCGTCGTATCCAGAGATAACCTATAGATTTTGGTCAAGTAACACCAAAGCGATCAAATTTCTGTTTCAATTTTGACCTTGTGAAATGTATATATATTTAATCGTATTTTTTGTGTCTTTACTTAACTTTCATTTATTATTATTACTATTATTATTATTATATTTTCACCAGTATGGCTCTATTCTTTGTACATTGTTGTTGTTTGGTTAAATTTGATTGATTACTCATTTTTTAACGAGACTATTACATACAGTTTTTGTAGTACAAAACTTTCACTTTCAACTTTAAAAAAACAATCCATTTAATTTTTAAACTCAAAAAAGCGACGAATAAAATATTTTTCAATTATTTGTTGCCAAATGTAAATGCGTTTCTCTTTTCATCTTATTTTGTTGTTGTTGTCGTGTGACAGTCACGTTAATTCATAGGCTATTTCACAAATGTATAGTTTTTATTATTTTTCCTAAATTTAATAAATCAGAAAAAAATCCCATAATATTTGGATATATTTATACTAATATAATATTACTTAATAATCGAAACATTTTTTAATTATAATATTTGAGGCAATAACCCAGACATTTTTACAGCATTAAAGTAACAGGACTATATATAATGAACGGTGCAAGGGGAAAAATTGATAAATCTCTACTAAGGAGTTTAGATTTAATTGAATTAAAATTTCTAATTCAATTAATGACGTGTATTTCGGATTTGGCTCGATAGATAATTCCAAGACAAATCATAAAATATACAGAAACCACAGGGGATCCGTAATATACATCCGCCTACAAATGGATACGCTTACATTAATTTGGTAAAAACGTAAGTTCTGCGGTACATGTAAGATATTATATTTATAACCCACCCGCCCCTAAATGGGTCACTCGTGTGATTTTCCCGACAATGCTTCTCTTATCCACTCGGCATTTTAGGGTCCTTGGTGAATGAGGAAAAAAAGACATATGTACCAGAGGATGTACAATGTCTGTTTTATAATTCAAGACAAAATATACAACGTATGCGTATATATTTATAATGAAGAGCACTTTCTTTTGTTTGTTGCCTTTTCATTTGATGCTAAAGGCCTGTTCCTATCTACATTTCTACTTCACGAATTTTCCAAAATTATCAATTTCTTTTTTGTATTTTCTACATAAATTGTAAAAAATCGAATGAAATAAAAAAAAAAAAAAAAAAAAAATTGTATGGTTTTCATTGGACTTCATTCTTTCAGTTCAAATTTAGTAATTCGTCGAAAATTTCCGAAACAAATATCGCTGAAGACATTAAAGTGATTGAATGTATATTGAATGACACACGGAGTACAATTTCATTATTATATTGGATTTGATTTCATATGAAATCACACAAAACTGTTGAATTAAATTTGCATCTCGTATTACTTCATTGCAGCAATATTGAAAAACGTAAAACATTTTTTTTTTTTTTTTTGGAGCAGATGAACGTAATTCAATACTATACCGAGGAATTCAAAAATAATCGTGAAAAATTACATATTCCAATTCATAAACACGGAAAGAAGTGTATGGTATGGTACTACATACTTGACACAACTATTCTATAATTGCTACGACAATACTTTTTTACAGTGTTTTCTTTTTTTTGAGTATAGACTTAAAGTACTTTATAAATGCCTCTATTTTTATGGTATTTAAAGTAAGCATTTACGAATTCTGAATGTTCTGAGGCATTTATAAAGTACTTTAAGCTATATATATATATTAAAAATAAATTGGCCGTGGCCAAAACGACTAACCTTGTTTATATTATATATATATCAATTAAAAGAAATTGGCCGTGACCAAAAAAACCAATCTATTTGATAGGTTTCTGAAATATCCATCTCAGAAAATGACGTCTAATTACTAATATGCTAATCAGGAAATCTGATAAAAGTGTAAACAGTGGACAGCCAGCCGAAATATTACGTTTTACAACTACAATTATTCGTTTTTGTTTAATCGTTTACAGTTAGCGCATTGTTAATTATTTAACATACATATAACTCGTCGACCCACAAGGGGTTAAATGCAACGGGTACAATGGTGTAATTTATGCGTGACGATAATTGGTTGCGGTATTGTTATATCATGCACGCATGAGTGCATTATACAGTTTTAAAGTCGATTTGACAATGGAGGGTAGATAACAAAAATAGATAGCGAGATAAAACAACACGATAAAAAAAAAAAAAAAAGACACTCGGTAACACAAACAAAAATTGATGAAAACGTAATCACGGGAGCGTGGCTGAACGTTTGTTTACATCTTATTGTTTAAAAATACTGTACGTTGTCATCCGTATAATTTTCAAAACACGCGTTTTATAATGGAGATTTTGAGTAGAAACTGCATTACCTTATTAGAATATAATTATTTATTAGATTGAAATGGTACCTTTCTTCGGTATGAGATGTACGAACGTTACAAAGTATCAAAAGTTTGAATTTTATTTAAGACCAAAACATTCAGTTTTAAATTTGTTCGTAGACCTTTTTATAGCAATTATCGAAATAAGAAATTACCAACAATGTGTAAAAGCAATGCAACAACAATGTAATTCCAAAATTTATAAGCAGTACAGCGTTTGCGTCAACTCAAAACATTAAACAAAAGCTTATAAACTGCAACATTGAATTGTTATGCAAAATTTTTGCTTTTTTTTGTATCAAAGTAAACACGTTTTATATAATCGTTTTAAAAAACAATTTTTTAACAATGTGCTGTATGATTTTAATGTTTAAATAATCATTAAATGTGAATACAATTTTATAGAATTTTATATTACGTATAAAATACGGTACTTTTTTTATCCACTTCTATTATAATTCATTATTATAATTATTATTATGTTGATGCGATAAATTTACACAAATATATTGATTAAAAGTAACTTTATATATACTTACAAAATAACACTGCAAAATGAAAATGAAGTACTCGCATTTTATTTTTTAAATTTATTTTCAACACAGCTATATGTGCAACTTCTCGTTGTGAATTGCCAGTAAATGATAAAATTAGCCTGTATAAAATAAAATTTATGGCTGCATAACTCGAATTCTTTTGTTTGAACAAGAAGAAAGTACTAAATTGCCTTGTCGTAATTAATAAATATTACTTAATCCTTGCTTTACAATATCCTTTATCGAGATATGAAATTATGCCAACAGTAGCTGGCATTATCAGTCTTGTCATTTAAAAATTAACCTTCTCTTAAGTAATCTAAACTTATAGAAGGTTGTTGATGATAACAAAGAATTAATTAATTTTTCAGAGAAAACAACCTCGTAGTTAAATGATAATTAATAAATTTATTATATTTTAAATAATGTGCTGTTAATTACTTTTAAGAACCATAGAACTTATAATTTATTGTGATTTATTCATAACATTGTTTTTATGAAATTATTCATTATAAGATTATTATATAACATCATTTTCTTATTTTTGTGAAAATAAAATTACAGATTATCGAATCACCCAATTCGTTTATGAATTATTACTGTTATATCAATGTTTTGAATGTTACACCTCCATTATATTATGCTCAATTTAGTCAAATTATTCAATATATATAAAAATAATTACTGTAGTTGTCGACAGATAAATTTTGTTTAATCGCATCTTAAGAAATGTTAACTGTCATAATTTAAAAAAAACATTGCCTATAATTCGTGTACTACTTATTATTAATTTTTGAAGCACATACTGAAAATATGTAAAATGATTCATTTATCTTTCATCAAACAGATAATAACCACTGTTCAAGTTTCAAATAACAGTAGTTTAATAACACCGGCTTATCTATTATCCAGCATAATTTCAACCCATATGTTTATAATAACGAAAGAACTGTTGATATGTGATAAGTGATAAATGATGGATAAATCGAGAAAACTTTAGAATGGTATAAATGTAAGAAACCATCAATGGTCGACCATAACTATATAAACAAGTGCAAATTGACACGGTTCACAAACATCAACAATCGAATAAAAAAAAAAAAAGGATATACGAATTCAATACAAACATTTCAATACGTATGAAAGGGATACTTGGCAACTTTTTCAAGCGTATTACATTTTATCAACGATGAGTTGAAAAAACTTTCTTTTGAGTGATTTTTTGACATAAAAAATGTTTTCTTTCATTCGTTTTTGCATTTACGGGGTAAAACCGGAGCAGGAAGATCGTCGGAAGTCAAAGGGTGCAAATAGTGTCAATGGAGCTTTTGCAACTTGGCGATGACAGGTTATGCAGCGACAACCAGTTTTTTCAACGCAGCCCCTTTCCCCAAAAGAGTCCTCGCACGAAACGTAAACGCTTCCTACATGTACGTTGCTACCATATATGTATATGTAACTGAAACTTCTTCAGACCCGTTCGAAAGTTCGAACCGCGATGAAAACAAAGTGGAAAAAAAAAACAAGCGCGACATCTCGCCCATCTGGTAATGATAAGTGCTCGTGTTGATTTTAATAATAACAAGCCGCGCGTTGCTCGCGGTACAAACTCCGGATATACGGTAGAATAATTATTCCGTGTAGTATATATACTCACAATAATACAATACGCATATATATATATGCGACGACTGCCCCAATATATTATCGGGTACGCGAAGCACTACTGCAGTGGTCTTCTTCGTGGTGTGAAAAGTTATGAGAAGAAAAGAGAGAAGCACATGCGACGAATTGGCAAACTCTCGAGAGACACACGCGAAAACCGCAACGATCGATGTGTTAATAGAGCTCCGAAATGTTAAAATCGCGCTTAACAACAATGCAACGACGATGAGGGTACTCGACAGGCCTCAGAGATTTCCGATTAGAGAAGTACACAGAGGTCTTCTATACTGTTGTCACTATTAGACATCATTTATTTGCCGACCCCGCCGCCGCGAGACTCGGTGCGACTGTCGTTCTGTCGGAGATTCTTGGCGAACGAAGAGCGCCGAGCGGTGGGGTCGTTGGGTCGGTCGTGAGAGAGGCTCCTGCGTGGGGATCGTCTCTCTCTCATCAGCCTGTATGTCTGCCCGGTGTGTGCGCCATGTCGGATCTAGAGCCTTCTGCGCTGTTCCGCGGGAAATTCGCTTCGTCTGTTAAACAATAATAATAATACAAGAACTCTGGATGTCATTGAATCTGATATGCGACCGCGAAGTTTAGGAACGCACGTATATATATGCGAGCGTTCGTAAAATCCGTATGGATGGAGGGTCTGTCTACAAGTGTATTATATACCACGTAATTTGCAAAACCTGGGTTGTTAGTTCCTTTTTCAATATATAGATATGTATACAAATTACAAATTGATTTAGAGCGATTTGGATGCTACTCGGTGCAAGGTTTTGCAAATCGAACAAATCAGAAGTCTGCACTGCGAGTGCGCCGTCTAACGCATTGCTACAATAATGGCGTTCGATTTGCGTTCCATTATTGGTACATTATTGGTACATTATTGGTACATTATTGGTACAATAATTGTTGGTACAATAATTGTTGATATTGAATATCTTCGGGTATTATTTAGGAACACGGTATTCCATATATATATGCAAAGTTCCTATATAAAGCCATTCTTGGTAAAAACCGAAGCCAGACATTTTATATGCTTTCCGTGTCTAAATTCACGTTTTATAAATGGCATTTCTAGGTGTAGTTTGGGAACACACGTGTGTTACATAATTCATCGAGATTCTGAAGAACTGTATATAGGGGCTGTCGCGACAAGTGTACACCTATAAAATATAATTCCGTTCGATTTATTATAGTAGTAGTATGTATATATATTACTGCTTTGTTTATGGTACAATATCGTTGTTATACAATCTCTGGAGTCAGTCGCGTTGTTTTGCGGTGTAAAATTCGGTTTACAAAAATACTTTTTAGGAGCCATTATTGTCCGAGCAGTTTAGGAACACGCGTGTAATACGAGGATTTCTAAAAAGTCTATATACAGACGGATCTTTCGACAAGTGTACAAAATATAAATCTGCAATAAATCCGTTCGATTTGCTTTCGTTCCATTGTGGTACATTTTTCGTTTCGACCACGTGTTCGATTTTTACCAGGAATGGAAGTTCAAAATTTCCTGTGGATCGTATATACGATCAATACGACGAGGATTATATTGACGCACCATTATATATATAAGTTTTGCATATGCCGCATCCCCCTACTGAAAATTCCCATATGGGATCCCATGTGGGAATTTGACGTGAAATCCCGAAAATATTGTTTTTTTTTTTTTTAATGAAACAAATTCTGTGATATTTTTTTTAGACCAATTTTTTAAACAAGAGAAATCTCATATGGGAATTTTAAAATAGGATTTCTTGTTTAAAATTGCCTAAAAAATATCCTAGAATTTGTTTGATTAAAAAAGAAAAAACAACATTTTCGTATGTGGGATTTCACGTCAAATTCCCACATGGGATCTCATATGGAAATTTTCATTAGGGATAATCTCAGTGTTATCCTTTTTCTTAATAGTTTTCAGAGTGACGTTTTCGTTTTACGAGGGCATATTGCACGTAGTAGGTAGTACTTTAAGCAAAATTTATATATAACAATAATTCATCTGTGATGATCTATAAGATCTCCTTTATATATAATATAAAAAAAAAAAATAAGAAGCCCAAAAGTATGGACACACCTAAATATCTCGGAAAATAAGAACACTATAGAGAAAAGGCTTTAAATATAAAAAAGTTTTAGGAAATCAAAATGGTGATCCGACGGTGACCTTGAGTTTGACCTTATAAGTTCGACCTCCGAGATCATTTGAAGGTCATAATGAGACTTTTTCTAAACATCAGGAACCCCTGTTTTTAACCGACTTAAAAAAAAAGGAGTCCTAATTTTTATTTTTTGTTGTTACGCTATTCATTCCGCCATTTATGAATTGATTTTGATGATTCTTTTTTTTTGGTAGGTAATACTTCAGAAGTGGTCCCATATAAATTTTATCAAAATTGATTAAACATACATACAACAAAGACATATTATATATAACATATAACAAACAAATATATACACAGATAATGTTTCGGTTTGTAGTTCTATTCATTAAAAGTTTTGACGAGGACTTTCAATCTCTGTTTTAACTGTCATCACAGAAACATTAGCCAAGAACAAAGAACATTATATAGATATGGATAAATATAATCCAGTAAAAAAAAAGAAAGATTGATAGGTGAAAAACTTGGATTAAAAAGGATTAAAAATGATTAAAAATGGATTCATCTCTTCTACAACTAATACATTTTTCCGTGACACTTCCCACTCAAAATTTAAAAATAAAATTAATTTGAAAAAAACCACGATTTCAAGACTATGCCTATATGTAGAAACTTATAAACTAAAAAGTAGAAAATAATATTGTAATTACTTCAATAAATTAAGAGCATTTATAAGGACAATCAACAAAATTCCCAATAAGCAAAAAGATGTCTTGAAGATATCTAAAAGATATCTTGCGATCCTATGGTAAGATATCTTAAAAATGTCGAATAGATATCTAAAAGACATCTTTTAGATGTCTTATGCAACACATCTTTCCAAAAGACATCTTTTAGATATCCTTTTAAAGACGTCTAAAAGATATCTTTTAGATATTTATGTCTCCAAATATTTATTGGGTTATTATCGACGTCAGATTCTGAAAGAGCGGAAAATTTTATGTTCCCTTATGCGACCTTCAGAAGATAAAATAAAGGTGCAATGTTAAAAAATCGTCTAGAAAACTCTACTCTAACCTTCAGATAACCTTGAAAATTAACTCGAAGGTCAAGATGCTCAAGGTCGGCGGCCTCGGAACTACCCTTACATTTATTCGCCCTTAGATCCTGAAGAGTTTCAAAGAAAACATTCGCAGGGCGAGTTTTTAATATTTGATCTTTATTTAACCTTTTTTTTTTTACAAAAGGTGAATGATTTTTAAATTCCTCGTATTCTCGCGAGTATTTTTAGCATTGCTTTATAAATATAATTAAACCAATAATAATTATCACTCTATAAAAAGAAATATACTTAAATTCAGCCGAGAAATGCGACTGAAATCTTGAATTAAGCAAGAAAATTGACTGAAAATAAGGTGTATAAAAAAGTAAACAAGCCCTCTTATTTAAACAAGGACAGATATATATATCCACTATACATTTGCAAAATTTCGTTGAAATTAGAGACTACATTTTTTTTTTCGCATTTCTTTTTTTTTTTTTTTACGCAATTTCTCCATTTTAGTATACAAATCTAATCGCGTTACTCATGCAGACTCATCGTATCCAAAAACAGGTTACAGAAGAAATTCTGTTTGCTCGTTCGTGAGTTATGATCGATTATGTGCAATAAAGTTCCACACATATGCGTAGGTGCACACACAGACGCAACAATCTTGTTTTATTGCATTTTAGGTTTCTTGGGCTGCAATAACGTGGACGATTGATGGGAAAACACAGGACATCTTTCCAAAAATGACAAAATTTCAAGTTGTCTAATCTATATGACGTTGTCTGGCCTATATAACGGTGCAGGTCAAAGTAATTTTCGTTTCTTTCGTCGCTTCGTTGGTTTTTGGCTTTGTTTCAACTGCCAATTTTGTACTTTGGACTATATATTAACCGACTAATATTTTTTCGATTTTTCTGTTGAATTTTTAACGTTATCAGTCTAAAAAATCCATCAAGTAACAAATATATATCTTTATTTCTTGGCTGTTTTTAAATGAATGAGTATGCGAGTGAACGAAAATAATGGAATTCTGAATTTAGAATATTGGTCGCATTTTTTTATTCATGAAATTCCAATATAGCTTTATTATTCCGTTGGAATATCTTCTGAAATTATATACCATAGAATTTTTTATTCTTTATATTTTTATGCTTGAAATAAGCTCAAAAAGAATCGAGAACGATAATTTAGAGATGAAGATATCGCATTATATGCAGAAACTGAAAACAAAAATCAGACCAAAGGAAATAACATTGTATTTCCCTAATAGCAAAATTGACCAATATGCAGGAAATATGCTGAAATTACGGTCATATGCTGCACATATGATGTTATTTCTGCATGTTTCTGCATCTGTTGCTGTCTGGGTTTAGCTGCTGTAAATATAGTAAAGAAACTAATTTCACAACAATACACCTGTAACGACGATCGCATTCTTCACATTTTCCCCTTTCGAAATATGTATCTACTATTGTTATAGTACATAAAACAAATTCTACAATCCAGGTATTATACAACCTCGAATTTTATTATTTTAGCATATGCACGAAATCTGGGAGCTGTCGAAATAATTACGTTGCCCAGTAATTCAAAAGGGATAGAAGTTTAAAAAATATGATTGAATTGGATTAAATCCGTTCGAGAAATTACATGATTGGGTTATATCAACCAATCGTCACGTATCTCTAATGGTTTTAATCCCATTCAATCCCATTTCATAAGGATTTATACTGTTTTTTTATTTAAATGCATTTAAGTGTATTTTGTCCACACTTTAAAATTTTACGAATTTCTCTGCTTTTGAATTGAAATGTTTTCAAAATGATTGGCGAAATTTCATAAAAGAAAATGTATTGAAATGGAGTCAGCAGAGTATAAAGAAAATTCTAAAGTAGTAGAACCCCCTTATAATAAACGAATTTAGTTATAACAAAGAAATTCATATATACCTAGAATTCTATACATTCTAATGCGTTTAAATCATAAAATAATATATTTATACATTAAATACATTTGATAACACAACATTAATACCTACAAATTATATTCGATATATTCTAATAATTTTATTAAAAAAAATGAATTATTACGTTCGATTTAAAATTATATTATTTTTGATTAAAATATATTGAAATGAATATGTAACATAATTTTGGTACATTTTTTTTAGATTTAAATATATATAAAAACGAATAGAATTTAATTTATAAATGCTATTTGTGGCTTTAAATGCATTTTAATCTTTTGACATATATAAATATGAATTTGCTTCTCTATAATAAGTGTATGGCGTTTGTTGACTTTGTTCAATTCATTTCAATACATTTTCATTTACTGGAAAAAATCCAGATTTGAAATCGTTATTTAATACATTCACATATATATTAATTTAATTTATAAATGATATTCGTAGATTCAAATGCATCGAAACGTATATTGAAACGTATTAAATTCTGAATCCATTTAAATCTATTTGTGATTACTGCCGTTGCCTATAGAGGACACCACTTGTAGCTTAGACCATATCAAGATATTGATGTTGCATCCTTATACCAATAAATGAAAACGTATTAAAGCGGATTCACCAGAGTAAAACACCAAATTCATTTATAACGAATGAATTTTTTTCATTACTTTTCTATACAATTAAATCTGCGTATAATATTTATGAATTTATATTTTCTATGTTCTAGTTCATTTAAAAAAAAAAAAAACTAATCATTGGTGCTATTATGATATTCTTTATTGAAACAGATTGAATAGAATACATAACTTAATTTAGATACAATAATTTCAGGCTTAAATAAATGTTTAAAAAAGAATATAATTTAATTTATAATGTTATTTATCGATTCAAATGCAATGAAACGTATTGAGCTATTAATATAAATTCGAGTCGTTAAAATTGAATTAGTTTTTTATTCTGCCGAATCCCTTTCAATATGCATTTTCGTTTACTGGAATGGAGAATGTTTTTCAATCATTGTGAAAACATTTGAATCAAAAAATGAGAAATTCTTAAAATTTTTAAATGTAAACAGTACATTCGAATGCATTTAAATCAAATAAAAAATAATAAAATCGAGGGACAAATATAGAATTCAAATGAATAGAAATGTATTGAAATGCATTAAATTCTGAATCCATTTAAATCCATTATATATGCTTATAGAATAGATATATGCAGTATTTGTACATATTCGTATATATATATATAAATTCAATTATGTGCTGTCCAATACGTTTGAATCCGAAATTAATGCCAACAAGTCAAATTCCTTAGTATTTCAATTCATATTAATCCAAAATTAAGTAATTTTAATTGTATGTACAATTTTTATTTTTGGAATAATACGAATTGAAATGTATAGAATTTAATTTACAGACATTAATTTTGATTCAAATGTATTGGGAACGTTAGAATTAATTTATAATGCTATTTGCCGATTCTAATGCATTGAAATGCATTGACGTATGAATATAAATTCGCTTCGTTAATAATTAATTCGTTCTTTTCCGTCGAATCCTTTTCAATATACCATTTTCGTTTACTCGAATGGAGTATGTTTTTCAATCATTTCGAAAACATTTCAATCAAAAAATTAGAAATTCTTACAATTTTTAAATGTAAACAATACATTTGAATGCATTTAAATCGAGGGACAAATATAGAATTCAAATGAATAGAAATGTATTAAAATGTATTGAAATGCATTAAATTCTGAATCCATTTAAGTACTTTATATATATTTATAGAATAGATTCTATCCACTTTTTTACCACCCAGTAACCGAAAATGCATTGAAAGGTCAAAAAACGAATTAAAATGGATTCAAGTGGATTGAAATTGTTTCATTTTCTATCCATTTTAATTCGTTTTTTGACCTTTCAATGCATTTTCGGTTACTCGGTGGTAAAAAAGTGGATAGAATCGTATAGAATCGGATTCAAATTCTATCCGGATTTTAAAGAAACGGATAGAAATGTATAGAAAATGTATCAATTTCTATCCGTTTCTATAAAATCCGAATAGAATTTGAATCCGATTCTATACGCTATCCACTTTTTTTACCAGGGATAGAAATGTATTGAAATGCATTATAAATTCTGACTCCGTCATATAATACTTTTTATAAATATTTATAGAATAGGCATTCACGCGCAGCATTTGCACCAATTGTGTGTCGTGTGCGACGAGTTATATAGGTAAATTTGGCATAAACATTCATTATTTCTAAAAAAAGACAGAGACTATATTTGATGAATAATTATATATATATCAAGAAAAAGTTGAATCTTAACCAACAAATATGCGATCGTGTTGATTGCAAATCGCAATAAAACGGAGCATATATGAGAAAATCATCATTATTTGCACAGTGAACTTTTAAGCAATCTTTTATATATGCATATGTATATATACATAATATTTATCTCTTTATTTTTTGGCGCGAAAATATAAATGCAATTAATGCTTTTACGAATAGATTTTATTAAATATGCATATAGTCTCAACGCAAACGAACACGAATTATGCATTTTGTGCAAATAAGCGCGTGAGCGAATTATGTGCGTGCGCCGCCGCTGTATATATATATACTGGCCACTGTTGCCGTGCGTAAGAATGAAGTCGGAAAAGGGGAGTGAGAGAGAGAGAAAGAAAGACAATGATGTCCGTTCGGTCCCTTCCGTTCCAGCAGGGGTTAACCTATATTCAAGGGCGGCGTGAGAGGGGAGGGGGATTCGATTGAAAAGTGGAAAAACGTGGGCGTAACGCGAGGGTTCTTGTACATAAAATTCGACTGTAGCCGATTTAACATCAGCTGTTGGCGGCTCGGTCAAAGTTAAAGTTTTTCTCCCTTTTCTTCCTTATATTCACTTTATATGCTTCTCGCACTTATATTATCGCCCAATAAATTATCGCCCGTCATAGCTGTCAGCCTCGCTACCCCCCACGCTGTCCATCGCTAATTTTATTCGCAGTTTTTCTCTAGCCGTTCGTCAGTGAGGTTATTTTTGGAAAATTTCGGTGTATACAAGGTCGCAGTAAACGGCTGCTTTCAGTAAGGAATCATGACAAAAAAGGACGACAAAACCATGAAAGGAAAGACAGAAAAAACTGTGCCGAATGGCATAAAATTCCTTATCGGTGGATCAGCTGGGTAAGATTACTTACTTTTTATTATTTGAGCTTGTCTCAGTTGTGCGATTCGAGTAGATATTCTATAAAATAGTCATTCGTTGAATGTCATGCACTTATAATTATGTCTTATTCTTATAAAATTGTTCTTTTAAAGATCGATCAACATTTCATAGTAAATTTACATTACTTCGCTACCTATTTTTATTAATTAAGATAATATGAATTTTAGACTTTGAAATTGTAAAATATATCACTTTGTTATTAGAGACAAGTCTTGAGAAATATAGTCTCAAATCATTAGCATGAAATCTGTAAATAGCTTTAAATCTTGTGACCTCAACGATGTAACACATTTTCAAGTATCTTTGTTTAGAAATTCCAATCCTTATGTAACATAATTTTAAATAACAGCAAAATATACTTTGTTTGAATAATTTTTTTAATTTATGATAAAATCATGTTTATTCTGAAACAGTTTTCTATTTATATCTATTTATATATAGTTTCTCATTTATTATTCAATGTAATGTTAAATTTTATACATTTTACGAGGCCTTTTATTAGTTTTTGTTGTTCTTCAATGAATGAATGATTTAACTTGTAATTTATCAGCTTCTTACTGTACGTAAGAATACTGAATCTTTGTGTACTTGATTAATGGATGAAAAAAATTTTAGGATGGCTGCCACCTGTTTTGTTCAACCGTTGGATCTTATAAAGAACCGTATGCAACTTTCACAAACAAAAACTTCCACCGCTTCTGTCGTATCCTCAATTGTAAAAAATGAAGGGTTCTTGGCTATGTATACTGGTCTCTCAGCTGGATTGATGAGACAGGCAACATACACGACGACAAGACTCGGAATATATACTTGGCTCTTTGAAATAGCTTCGTAAGCACAATTTTTATGAAACAAACGATATTCTTTAATTTATGGGATTTGTATAAATTCATTGAATTTTTAGGAAGGATGCTCCACCAAGTTTTTTGATGAAAGCAGGACTTGGAATGGTAGCAGGAATGGCTGGGGCATTTGTTGGAACTCCTGCTGAAGTTGCGTTAATAAGAATGACAGCAGATGGAAGACTAGCTGCTGGTAAATTATAGCGATTACGATAGTCTGGATTTCTATAATTAATATGTCATTGAGTCATTAGCTTTTATAGTTGAGTCATTAGTACTCTACATTAATATTTTTAAAATATCAAAAACTAATTAAACACTCATAATTATGTTTATTATCTGATCAAGCCCTAATGTCATTATGATTATGTTGTTTGTATTCTGATATTTATTTTGATTTTGATATTTATCAATTTTCAATTTTAGCCGAAAGAAGAAATTATAAAAATGTCATTGATGCACTTATCCGTATTACGAGAGAAGAGGGTATACTCGCACTATGGCGAGGAGCAATTCCAACAATGGGTCGTGCCATGGTAGTCAATGCTGCTCAACTAGCCTCATACTCCCAAGCCAAACAAATTCTCCTTGATACAGGTGCTTAAATAGCAACACAAATAAATTAACATTTGTAACATAATTAAGCATTACTCGTTTCAAGATATATAATGTCATTTTCTATAAAAATGTAACTTTTTCAGGGTATTTCAAAGAAAATATCACTCTTCATTTTGCAAGCTCCATGATTTCGGGATTGGTTACGACAGCTGCTTCAATGCCTGTAGACATTGCGAAAACGAGGTAAATATAACGGACAAAAGACCTTACAAATACTACTTAGACCATCCTGTTCTAAATATATTCTATTAATTTTCAGAATTCAAAACATGAAAACAATCGATGGCAAACCAGAATTTAAAGGAGCGCTAGACGTTTTGTCTAAAGTAGTTCGAAACGAAGGAATATTTGCTCTTTGGAAAGGATTCTTGCCATACTATGCTCGTTTAGGACCGCACACAGTTTTAACTTTCATTTTCCTAGAACAGATGACTTCCGCTTACAAAGAGTACTTTGCCTGAGGCGATTGTTTATAGGCATGCTCTATGCTGCTTCTCGTTGCTTCGTATTTTCCTGCTTTTTATGAATTCCACCATCTGCTGCAACGGTGAAGAGTATAAACTCGACGATTTAAATTATTTGTTAAAGGTGCATCAACTTTACGCTTAACAAGAACGATACATTCTGGATACATACATTCTGTTCGATTTAGGAGGGTCGTCTAGTGAGTTCCAAAGTAAAGGAATTCAAGCAGGTGAAACTTATCATTTAATCACAATAGAAAATATTGTTCGCCTTGATATAAAGATTACAATTATGATAATTTTTTGTATCCATATTTACATTAAAAAATGACGTAAATGTTTGCCTAAGTGTAGCAAATGTAAAACTGTCGGTGCCGAGACAGTAAGTTTTTGCATAATTTGATAAAATAATTAAATTGTCAGCTTCAAAAGAATTTTATCGTTTATTTACTATGAATTTTATTAATAAATTTTTTTGTGCAAATAAGTGTTTACAAATTTTAGAGGCTATAATATGAGAATTTACAAAATATGTAGTAAACAAAATATGTGGAACCTAATTATTTAGGAACAATATTTTTGTTTAACCCGCTTGAATTTTCTTAAACGTTACCTTGTATAGACTTTATATAAATATGTAATTATTTGTTTAATAACTGTACGAAAACTGTCTCTAATTTAGTTAGTAAAAATCAAGCAGTTGGAAACCTATAAAATGAATTAAGCGACGTTCAGTGTACAAATAGTCGAGCGAAGGAATGTAGCTTAAGCTTATGTACATGTATGAATATACGAAAGAGGTGGGAATCAAAGTAGCCTATTTTTACAATAAAAGGTATTTAAAATAACCTTGTGCATATATATAATTTAAAGATCATCACCCCCAAGTAACTGGTAAAGAACGTGTGTTTTATGTGATTCACAATAATTCCATCAATTCCGTTAATTTATTTATTTTAAGTAAACGTGCATTAAATGCCCATGTATCAATTACATTTTCACATTATACTCTAATCTATATACAAATCGTGAGAGATTCTATTTGGTAGGTAGTTGAGAGCGCGTGAAATTCAAATTATTCTCCGATTCCGACATTAACATATCGAAAAGTGTTTCTGATTGTGTGGGCGCTATTACTTTTTTGAAATGATTTCCCTGTTGTACAATTATAAGTGGATTTTCAAAAGAACCTAACGGTTTCTTGGTATCAATCCTAATATGTATGAATAATAATTTTAGAACTGAGCATCAACGCCTTGATTTGCCTTTTATTAATTTATTTTTCGTTTTATCCTCTATTCCGCACGTATCCTTTGAGATATACAATTCACCATGGCGGAAATGATTTTTAGCAATAAATGTCGGTAAAAGTTCTACTCTGGAACCCCCGACTCCGTCGATAACGTCATGTTCCTACATATATATATAATGGCCAGCTGATAAGTGCGATAAATGACAGATGCTCCATTTTACGCGCCAAGATCTGCGTTGCATGTTTACATGCATTAACTGTGATATACATAAATATTTATTGTAAAAAGTAAAAATCTTATATTTTTCTGAGGATAAGTGCGCCTTTCAGTTAATACAATGACGGAAAAAAAGAAAGGTGCTGCTTGGGCAAACATGGATTGCGAGAACTGGGTAAACTTCTAACCCTAAATTTGGATGTTTTCATAAATAAACAAAACTTTCATAAACAACAAAACAAAAAAACAAAATTAATTTTAGATAATTTTTAATTCTAACAGTAGCTTATACTTGCAAAAATTGCAAACTTAACTTTCTATAAGTCGAGCATTGATATATTTCATAGTCTTCCGCAATTCTTTTTTCGTAGTAATAACAGTAATCTAAATGTATGCAATAAATGATTTTAGGGTGGATATATGGCAGCCAAAAAAGCAAAACTGGAAGAACAATTTCAAGATGCTGCAAAAAGTGAATGTAAAAATGTAACCTCTATCTTTAACGGTATAGCGATATTTGTTAATGGATATACCGACCCTACGGCAGATGAGCTGAAGCGTTTAATGATGGCGCACGGAGGCGTTTATCACCATTATACGCGTACTGGTTCGACTACACATATAATTGCTTCAAATTTGCCGTATTCTAAAATTGTTGCTCACAAAAAGGCTCAAAATCCTTTGCCGATCTGCAAGCCCGAATGGATCACGGACAGTATCAAGGCAGGGAAACTGTTAGAATATAGAAATTATTTGTTGTATTCGCAATGTACAAAAACTCAGCCACAGATTATTTCTAAACTAACAAAGAAGGAAGTAACACCTGCATGCATGTCGTCAGTTGCTTCCAATAGTACAAAGAATTCTAATTTTATTTCTGAATTTTATAATAATTCGCGCCTTCATCACATTGCAACAATGGGAGCAACTTTCAGGGATTACGTCAATGAACTACGAGATAAAAATAAGAGAAATTTTCCAGGTCTTGACAGATTAATTCAATTAGGACAAATGAACAGGGCTGGGCCATCGAATAAAGTAGACTCTGATACTGACGAAGCAATTTCTAACAGCGAGGACGAAAATGACATAAGTAATAATGTACAGCATCGAGAACGAGTCATAATGCACATAGACATGGATTGTTTCTTCGTCTCTGTCGGACTTCGTAATCGTCCAGAATTGAAAGGTTTGCCAATCGCAGTTGCTCATGCTAGAGGAAATAAGCAGGCACTTAATCATGAGAATCCTGACAGTCCTGAAGATTATGGATCAATGTCAGAAATATCGTCTTGTTCGTATGAAGCCAGAAAAGCAGGTGTAAAGAATGGGATGTTTTTGGGTCAAGCTTTAAAGTTATGCCCAAATTTAAAAACAATCAGATATGATTTTGAAGGATATAAAGAAGTTTCATATACACTCTACGACACAGTTGCTTCTTATACATTAGACATCGAAGCTGTTAGCTGCGATGAAATGTATGCAGACTGCTCGCAAATCCTTAAAAAGTCTGGATTAACTCCTTTAGAATTTGCCGATGTCATTAGGAAAGAAATTAAAGCAAAAACTGGCTGTCCTGTATCAACTGGGTTTGGAAGTAATAAATTACAAGCGAGACTCGCGACAAAGAACGCCAAGCCAGATGGACAGTATTATTTGAATAGTCGATATGTAGAGTCATATATTGGAAAACTAAATGCCAGAGATTTACCAGGTTAGTAGTCGAAATTTGAACAATTTTTGTATCGCAGAAAATATGCTTCAGTAATAAAAATTGTTAATTTTCAGGAGTGGGGTATGCAACATCTCATAAACTTCAAGAAATGAACGTTAGCACATGTAGGCAACTGCAATCCATTTCATTGTTCTCCTTACAGCAAGAATTTGGAAAGAAAACGGGAGAACAATTGTACAACATGTGCCGAGGAATTGATCACTCGAAGCTAAACCTGGAACATGTGAGGAAATCCGTTTCCGCAGAAGTAAATTATGGCATCCGATTCGAGAATTCAAGCGAAGCTAAAGAATTTTTGGAAAAGCTATGCACTGAAGTCTGCGAGAGATTAAAAAAGGCTAACTCGAAAGGCAGATGTATCTCATTGAAACTGATGGTTCGAGCAGAAGAAGCACCGAAAGAAACTGCGAAATTCATGGGACACGGACTGTGTAATAATTTTACAAAGTCGAAGAATCTTGTTACCGCTGTGGATGATGTTACCATTGTAACAAAGTAACGTATACATTATTATTTCTTTATATTCTTAATAAATATAAACTTAAGTCCTAATACGAAGTAGAAATGGATAAAAAAATATACCATCGATATTTTAACTGTAAAACTGCTTTCAGACTGTTCTGTAATAATATCCATTTCTTTATTTTCATTTGCGTACATTTAATTTACAGTTCCAAACGAATTAACAATAATCGAACATTTTATTCTGTTACGTAATTTGAAAACTAAAATTCATACCAATTCAAATATCGTGTTAAATTTACAATCCATTTTGGTTCGGTCGTAAATTAAAATTGATAATATTTACAAATTAAAAGTCAAAGTACGGACAAAAAATGTTACATACATTATATATATTGTATATTTCAAATATGTTAACAGAAAATTATAAAACGTAAATAAAACTGACTGTTAAAATCATGTTTAAAAATGCGGAAATGCCATTTCTCTTCAGTTAGCGCGCGAGCGAGAGGACGGTATTTTTTACATGACGAAGCCACTTTTTCCGCAACAAATGTATCGCAAAAATACGCCTCACGCCCCTTTCCTTGAACAGGCGGACGGGAAATTTCTGAAAAGAAAAGTACATTACGCCGAATGTATATCCGATGTCAGTTTTTAAAAGTTCAAAATGGCAGATCCAAAATGGCGGATATAAAGTTATTAAAAATCAATCGGATTCACTTATTATTATCGAAACTCATATTGCGCTCGGAGGGTTTTTGGGGCCGTCTTAGACCCGCCATTTTGAATTTCTGAAAACTGACTCCATTAAAGGATGTAATAATAAGAAATATTAAAAACAATCAATCCTTTATTATTTTAGAGAAGTATTGTCACTGTGGAACCATTTGCAGCAATCGCCGGAGGACGTGCGCGGTATAGGCATCCAAATGTCCAGACTGGAGTCGTCGAAAGGCAAATCAGGAGAGTCGAATCTCTTGAAGTTTATTAAAAGAATTAAGCATTCGGATCAATCGGATCTGGATCTGTATAACGGCCAAGTCGCTGAAAGCGCCGAGAGCGTCAAACAATCCACGGATATTTCATGCGATAATGGAAATTCATCGTCGTCGAGAAGCGACGACCAATCTTCCTCCACGGAATCACGACCAGGATCGGTGGTGGTGGTGGTGGCCGATCAAGCCCGAATCGGGCAGCAGGATAAGCCGATCGATCAAAATCCAAGAACCGTTTCGAGAAGGCTCAGTCAATCGATTCAAACGACGCAAGATGCCTATTTCAAATTGACGAAGCCGAACTCGGTAAAATCGACAAAGTCGAAAGTCCCGTCGCTCCATGAAATTGACATGAACGTCCTGATCGAGCTCCCCGAGGACATTCGCAACGAGATTCTAAACGAATACAAGGAGAGGAGCCGAGCTCCGAATGCGGAAAAAGCCAACGTCCGCGAAACGAATCCGGTCCAGAGCGACGAATTGGCGCCCCGAAACGGTAGGCTGGAGGACGACGAGATCCCCTTCTCCCAGGTGGATCCCGACTTCCTGGCCGCTCTCCCGGAGGACATGAGGAACGAAGTAAAGACGTATTGCGAGACGAAGATGAAGGAAAAGGAGCGGGAACGCGCACGTAAGGAAACCGCCAAAGGAACGGTCAACAATCCGAAAATCGCCGCCGGATGGAACATGTTCAAATGCGAGAAAGGTCGTGGGAAACCGGCGAAGCCCAAGCCATCGAAGCTCAAAATAGTCAAAGTCTCTGCGGGACGAGGCTCGTCGAAACAGACGCTTCGAAGCGCATCGGGTGGCACAACAATAGATCGACGAAAATCGATTGTCGAACACAATCAGACGAAAAGTGATTCGCACCGCTTCGAACGGCTGAACGACCCCCCGAAAACTGATTTCTCCATCCTGAATCGCAGCCTTCGCTCGGGAAATCTCGAAGTCGCCGATCAAGACCAGCTGCTGAACAGTTTGGTGAACTGCCTCTTCGAACTGCCGCTGCAGCAGGTTAGAAACAAATATTTTACATTCAATAGCGTGAGTTTCAAAAATCGTTCAAGTATAGGTACATATTGGGGATCTGACATTAGGCGCTGTTGTCACGGCGAATTCCCAAGCTTACATTGGCCTATGGCCCAATCACCTGTCTCCAAATGAAAGCTTTGATTAGTTCGCAAATCGGCCACCGGCTCATGTCCCAGTAAACGAAAAGAGATTGAAGTTTAAAAAATGGGATTGAATGGGATTAAAACCATTGGAGAAACGTCATGATTGGTTGATATAATCCAATCACGAAATGGGATTGAATGGGATTAAAACCATTGGAGAAACGTCATGATTGGTTGATATAATCCAATCACGTAATTTTTCTAACGGTTTTAATCCCATTCAATTCCATTTTTTAAACTTCAATCCCTTTTCGTTTACTGGGGTCAGTTCCCCATAATATACAATCGCCGGTTGTTAATTTGCAATCGCTTCTTGTCTCTTAATCTTTAGAGGACGGGGGGAGTGCGATACCTCTAAGAAAATGCATAAAAAAAGTATCTTATATCATGGATTGATCATGGTTAATAAGTATCGTTCGAGCCACCATTTCCCGTCCTGGGGGGTATCGCGAATATTGAATTTTTGAAGTAATTCAATTATTTAACTCAAAAGTTGAAAAAAAAAAAACATTTTTCTACTAAGTTCCGACAGCAGACTTTCTGAAATATAGTTATCAGATTTTCGAAAATTCAATACGGTGGATACATAAAAAAAACCATTACAATGTTGATGAAAGAAACTTTTTGTGTAGGACGACATTTTGGAGTCGGTAACTGCAAATCAGACTTGAGGACAGTGGGATAATAATTGGTCCATTTCTTATTGCTCGCTCGGATCGTAATTGACGGATTCTAGCATATCCAGAACATTCTCGAATGATTCTTAGGGAAATCTATCAAATATTGAAATGCATTATACCACAAATCGTTTTTTTTTTTTCGTTTTTCATCAATTTTTTGGTCGAAACGCATAAACGCGCGCCCGATATGTCCACTAAAGGAATCGATCCCCGCATGGCAGGTAATATTGCTGCAATATTGTGGTAACAGTAATGCGATATTGTAATATCGCTTCAATGTCGCTGCAGTATTTCAGTGCGATATATGAAATTAAAATATTGCAGTAATATTTCAGGTGGATGTATTGCGCCTGATTTTGGTGTAATATTGCATTGCCTTGCGTCTTAATGTAATATTGTTGAAATATTGCGACAGATTTCGAGGCGATATACCGCGGTGATACATTACTGATGCATTGCAATGCTATTACGCTGCGTAATATTACTGAAATATTACAGCAATATTAGAGCTTGATACACCTCCGTGTAGTATTACTGAAATATTGCGGCAATATCACGCAATTACATCCACTCCTATCTAATATTACACATATATTACAAAAATATTACACTTTGATATATCCCCGTGGTATATTGTTGAAATATTTCGCGATATTTCATGATTTTACCGAGATATTACGGCAATATTTCACGGTTATGTAACTCCATATTGCATTAATGAAATATTTAAGTAATCTTGATGTCCGATTTATCCCACTGCAATATCAGACAACTGCCATGGCAATAATTCACTGCAATATTATAGGAATATTATTGAGATATGTCGCTGCGATGGATTTTCGCGGGCATAAAATATTGCTGCGATATTACTGCAATTTTTATCTGCCGTGTGGGTCGTATACTACGATTTTTTTTTTTTTTTACTTGTCTTATTACCAAAATTCCGGTCGAATGTTTTTTGGTTCGTTTATTACGAAACCAAATTTGATATTATTAAATTCAAGATGGCGGATCCAATATGTCGGACTCAAAATATTAAATATTCATCGATTTGCATGATTTACAGTATATCGGATATTCTTTTTCGGTCGCAGATTACGAAAATGCGATCAGATTTTCAAAAGTCAAAATGGCGGATCCAATGTGGCGGACGCAAAATATGAAAAATTCGTTGATTTTGGTGTAATAAGACAATTTTAAAATTCTATAGTATACCCCTGGTAAAAATCGGTATTAATACGCTTAAGTAACGCTTTACGCTTCTCGAAGAGTAACATAAGCGTGAATTCGGACACCGATTTTTACCAGGGTACGACCGATACCTTTACAACAGTGGACATAACGGTTGATCGTTTCCGAGACATTTTACGTCAATGGAAATGCGTTTCGACCAAAACTCCACATTTGGGGGACCCCCTACATTTCAAATTATGTCGGTCCCTATACAGCGAAGCGATTGAGGACTGATTCGTTTCTCAATAAATTCCTTAATTAATAGTTTCTCAACTAAATTTCGTAATGGCAGCCACGAATGACCCTTGCCAATCAATATTTCTTCGATACTGTTAATGGATGATGTTTTTTTCTTTTTTTTTCTCTCTTTGTTTTCTGTGAGTTGGCCACAGATACACCCATACCTGACGACTGTGCGATTACGTTACAGGTGAAGCAGCACATACAATCGTGGATATCGGACAATATCGTCGTCAACGAAGTCGACTTTCTCTCGTTGACGACGTATCTGGGCATGCTGCCGTGCAAGCGACGCATCGAGGACCTCCACGTTCTACTGAAATGCACGCACAGGTAATGTAAATTCGGGAATATCGTAATATTTTATTTTTTTCTTTCACTTTTTGCCTGTACAATGCAACCTATATAAAAAAGTGTAATCGACGCGACGCAAATACTAAAAAGTGACGCTGACTCGATCCCCATCCACGTGTTCATTCCGTCTTTTTCGTTTTTTTCGCTTTTGTATATTTGTTTTTTTTTTTGGCTCGTTTTCGTTTTTAAATTCATTTGTCTTTATGCGCAGGTGTATCGTTAAGTCTAGAAGCTGCGTCTGGCACGAGACTTACGGAAAGATTCTGGAGCACGTTCAGTCCCGCATGCGCCTGGAGTACGAGAGCGACCTGATCGTACCGCGGATTGAGTGCACCAGGTGCGAGGTATCGCTCTAGGTCCTCTCTACATATGTACCGTCGAATAAATTAATAAGATTTTTTTTTTACAATTCGCTTAATTAAAAACTGAGGAGACGACGAGAGGAGGATGGAACATATTTACAAGCAATGTTGACGTTACTTACCTTCCACCTGTCTTTGTCTCTCTGAACACAGTACCACAGTTTTTCATATTTTATCTTATTCTTTTTTGAAAGGGTGTTATAACGAATAACAGTCGTAAATCCCATACAAACCTCATACTTTTTTCCATCGCTACCGGCGAAAAAAATTCTTTTGCGCTTATTTTGTTTTTTTTTTGTTCGTTTCTTTTTTTTTTTTTTTTTTTTTTTTTTTTTTTTTTTTTTTTTTTTTTTTTTTTTTTTTTTTTTTTTTTTTTTTTTTTTTTTTTTTTTAGTATAACACGGGCTTTCGAGCAATGTTGCGTTCCTATCTGATTTCTGTTGTCTTTATTTTTGTTTCTTTTCTTTTTTTTTTTTTTTTAACGCGACATCGATCGCTTCGGCACAAAATCCACGCTCGCCCGCGAATGCCTCGACGCGTTTCGATCGTATTACATACATATACATATATATTATTATATACAGTATTATATATAATACCATTATAAATATATATATACATACATATATAATAGAAGTCGGCGTAAGAAGCCACGATCTCTTCGTTTCGTACGTAATGTTGCTCCACCGCATGTGTATGCGTACGCTCGCATCACGCGTACGTATATATGCGTGCACGTCGTACACCGCACGCATGCTTATACTGTATCTGTGTGTGCACACGCGCATACACATCCGTCCCGTCCGTGCGCGAGGGTATGTACGTTTGTATGCGCGCATATGTCGGCGTGTTTGTGTAAGTGTGTGTTTGTTTCATAAACATATCAATATATACACACACACATGTATATGTATGTGTATATTTGTTTTTGCAGACGAGAAGCGGGAGGTGGGCATTGCCTAGTTTTACTTACATGATTATAGCAGAAAAATTGGATTAACATTGCCCAATTACTGAATACGTAATTAGTGCGTACGCGTGTACGTTGTCGACGCTGATTACACAAGAAATTCACGAGTGCGTGCGACCCAATATTCCAATTGTACGTGTCCTTGCGGTTTTTGATAAAAACAGCGTTTTTGTGTTTATTTTTATTTTTGTTTTGTTTTGTTTTTTTTTTTTTTTTTTTTTTTTTTTTTTTTTTTTTTTTTTTTTTTTTTTTTTTTTTTTTTTTTTTTTTCGGTTAATCGCTTCGCGGTCACGAATCTGCTTTGTCCATATGGTGGGAAACCTATTCGATAAATTGCCTCGACAGAATGCGGAATTTCAAAGCCTCCGCCGTCTATTCCTCCAATATTTAATTTTCGCGGTCCAAAGATTTACCTTATCCGTCACCCGCCCGTATCAAGTATTTCCATGCGTATACGATTTGCATTCTGTTTGATCAAGTGTTATTATCGTCAGGAATGATGGATATACATATATATATATAGTATAGTCGCTGACAATTCTTCATTTGTTAATAGTCGCAGATTCGCTATCCGCACATTATTGAGCATAATCGAGTATACTATATAGTTGAATAAATACGATTAATTGTTTTTGTTTTTTTGTTATTCTCTATTTTTGAGCAGCCTTAATTCGCGCGCGCGACACCGCGTATAGATCGATTTTGCACGATATTATGCGAGAATGAATAAATAAATAAATAAACCAATTGTCCGGGCAACTCCGATCGACCGTCGCATCCAGCGAATTTCTTGTCTAAGCAGGGTTAACGGGTCGTTTGGCTGTTTACCGTGCAAATTTATTTAGTGTGATAATTAATTACAGATCGGCCCATCTCCGCGCTATACTTCAAGTTGGTAAAAAAATAGAAACGGGATACGGGTGTCACTACTCCCACTCGGTTGTGCCCGGCGGCTTCGATGACAAATCGTACAGCACGCGCGAAATTCCTGGGACGTTCGAAATTTCGCTCACCATCTTCTTCACCACCTGCGAACAATTAGAAACCAAGTATTAGATTAGCCATCGATACGATACTAATGTCGCTTTCTAAAGTCGCGATTCTTCATTTTGAAGTTTTCGTGTTCACTTTTTCATATATACGGGGTGTCGCATTTTAATCGCCCCACCGGAATTTTGCGAAATCTAAGCCAGATAGAAAATAAAATGATCCAGACAAAAGTTAAAGGGGATGGGGAGGGGGTCATCCAGTGGTACCAAGAAGCTTGACCTTGAAGAAATCGATTGTCAAGGTAAGTTCAAGGTCAAAGTGATTTTTTTAAACGCGAACCTCTACTTTTGATCTCGGATTTGAAAACAGCGCAAAATTTTACGTTCAAAACGACATTTTCAACAAGATCGTAGCATAAGGGTCTAATAAAGGTAAAATTTGTGAAAATTGTTGAATAACCTTAAATATCAAGGTGATTGATACCAGAAGGTGGCTCTCTCCATCCCCGACATTTCTCTTCCGAAACATTTTGCTGTTTCCAACCTCTATGTCGAGCTCTCATCCATAATGTAACAATTTTCGCAAATTTTACCGTCATTCGACCTTGCCATGACCTTGTTGAAAATATCGTTTTGAACGTAAAATTTTCCGCTCTTTTCAAATCCATGGTCAAAAGTAGGTATTCACATTAAAAAAAAAAATCACCTTGACTTTGAAATAACCTTGAAAAGCGAGTTCAAGGTCAAGCTCCTTGGTACCATTGGGTGAAAAATGAGACACCCTGTGTGTGTGTGTATATATATTAATTTTTAGCTCCCATTTACATCAATTATTTATTTTAAAAATTACTATGGACGATGCCACATAATAGTTTTAAAATGTCTCGTGTAATTTTGTCATCAGAACTGACATTTTTTAAAATTCTAAAAACAAAAAGTTCACGAATAACCTTCTATTACTTGTATGATAGCGAAGTGGAGTTACGGGCCAAGATGATTGGACGTAACATTTCCCGCTCTTTCGTAATTTGGGGACCAAATATATGGTATTATTACGATATAGTTGTATATAGTTTGAGGACGGTCTCCGAAATTTTTAGGTATTAAAGCGATATAGCTCGATGACTGTGATGTTACATGATGCGGAATATACAAAATATGTAAAAAGTGATCAAATTAAAGGCATATATTTATATATGTACTTGTTCAACGACTAGCGAAGTTCAAAGACAATTTCGTTAAAAAATTGGACGAATTTATATACACTTTTCGGAAAAATTCCTATTTGCGTAGGTACTATTTAATAATTTTTAAATGGTGATAAATTCATCGGTCACGTTGTACTTATTATATTATATTATATTATATTATAAATGTCAGGTGATAATTTTGATAATATTGTAAATATTACTAATTTAATTTACTAAGATGCTTTCCGCAACGAAATTATATGAAATTTTACTATTCAATGTAGGAAAACGCGGAGAAACAACAAAAAATAAAATAAATAAATAAATATAAATAAACGTTATATCTAAAAAAAAAAACAATATGACTACCCTAACATAAAATTGATTCTTGTAGTCTATGCTATTTACTTTAGTCCTGTGGTCACATTTTATGCGTCGGGGATGTTGATCTACCTCGTATTATTTGTTTTTCGATATATGTTGTCTTTAACTTTATTACTTATGTAATTCTCAATTTTTTATAATATTTGTATATTGAATTTGTTTTGTTTTGTTTTGTTTTTTTTTTTTTGAACGAAAATCAAAATAATAAAAAAAAAACAAAAAAAAAACAAAAAAGAAATGAAAAATACTTACGTGCATGGGTATATCGTTGCCGGGAATCGCTGCGGTACCAGTCATAAAATCTGACGTGCAAAACGGCCTTAAAACTACTGATCGTTGACAGGGCGGCGCGCGAGAAGCGTAGTCACGATCGAAATGTATCGGGATAAGAACTACCGGCATCTGGCTGATTGCAGCCATGCAGCCGTTTGATGTCAGCACCTGCAATTCATTCGCAAAAATATCCAATTAATGATAATATGGCATATATGGACGCTTAAACGATAATAATGTGTATGCACACGTATGTAACTACTCTGCACCCTTGTAGAAATTTACTACTGATGAATGCCTTAAATTACTACTGCGCACTACTAGTTTTCAGTAGTGGCACAACTAGTTTTCAGTAATGACACTATTGAAAACTAGTAGTGCGCAGTAGTAATTTAAGGCATTCAGTAGTAAATTTCTACAAGGGCATTATTATAATGTACGTGTATATATACGGCATCTATCGAACGGTTTACCTGATTCACTACGTAATCCGCTTGTCTCAATGTAGCTATAACGTTAGAGGTAAGATGCGTCGGAGTGACATCCATGACGGGAAACTGAACGAGATTTCCGAAGATATAACAAACTCGATTAACATTGTGGCAAACTCGTGGAATTAGTCGAGATAAGAATAGCAGGTCATTCCAGTCGGCGGGTTCGACGATGGGTTCTTTGCTCGAAAGGCCCACCACGTAACTGTAACTCCGTTGATCGCCCTGGAAGTATCATCATCGCGATATCGTCAATCACGCTACAATTCGTTAAAGTTTGCCGCATCAATTTTGTCGGATAACGTACCTGCACCCCGACGCTACGAATTGGCAAAAGAGTGGCTGCAAGATGGCGGTGACTCGAAATTCTTCGTAAATGCTGACGTTCGTCTTCGGTAGTGGCACTTTCAACTCGATTAAGAAGGGCGTGCTTCTTCTGAAGCATTTGCTCGTACTCCGCCATTATTTTCACTATCACCTGAAAAGAGTGAATGCAAACTTTTAAATTGATTTCTTTTTACAATACGTCGTTCTTTTAATGGAAAATTAATGGAAAACGAAACAAACAAAAAAACCTGAAACTTTAACACGCAATTTACCAAAAAGTTTGCAATATAACTATGGAACTTTAAGTGCCATCTTGAATCCGCCATTTAGAATTTGCAAAATCCAAGTTTAAAAAAAAACATCCATATATAATCATGCGTGATTCAGATATAATTATATCTGATCCATTTTTTCCCGAGGATTCTGAAGTTGGAGTCCACAAAACAGGCTACGTATGTTTTGTTTCAATAACTTTCATTGAACTCCAACGTTTCCAACTTCATATTTTTGTGAAGCTAAACTCTTAACGTCTACTCGCAAAATATTTCATTTTAAAGCTTCTGTTTACTGCTTGAGGAATAGTGTGTGTTTACGTAAAGTATTCGTAGCCATATATACTTCAACCGAAAAAAAAAAAAAAAAAATGATTTGTATTTGTATTTATTTGGTTCGACGGCCTAATAGACTTTACAAAATAAACATAAAATAAATGACATAATAACTTTTCAAAAGAAATATAAGAGATTCAGAATATTTTTCATTAGAGGCAGCCCCTGGTCAAAAATTGTATAAATATTGAAAGTAACCATTATGATACGTATAGAAATCGAGTACAATTTAATGGAACAAACAATTTGTGGAATTAATTTGTTTAATAATTTGGAGCAAAAAATAAAACAATTGTTATATATTATTTATTTTCCATATATGTATCCACTACGATTCGGATAGAAATATATTGAATAATTTCTTGACAAAAATAGGGTAGAAAAATATTCACAAAATCCTATCCATTTCTATATCCACTCTTTTCTAGCAGGGATCTCAGTAAAAATCGGGGATGGAATCGTATTGAACTTCGACACTGCGACCATCGGATTGGGACGGATACGATCACAATGCATTTTAAGCATATAAACGTATTGATTAGATCGCATACGCGATTAATGAACGGATTCATTTACTTGTATACATTCTTATATATTTTCCATCAGAATATGGATCGGATATCAAACGGATACAAACCGATCGAAAACCGGACTGAAACGTTTTAACTAAAGTGGAAAGAAACGGATAACATTTTTTTCCTATCCGTTTCTATACACTTCTCAGATCATTTCGACCAAGTTTCATACGGGATCGAGAGACTAGAATAATATTCGTAATTTGTTTTAAAGACACTGTCTTCTGCAGGACGTAAAAAATGCAAAGGGTCATTAACTGAAAGCGGATTAAAAGGATCTTACCAACCCTTATTGAAAATGTTTGGGTGGGTTTTACGACGTTGCTTAGCCGGACGGTCATTTCATGTCGATTAGATGCTACGTAGGCTTGACCACGCGGTCATGACTTAATGACAAAGATATTAAAATGAAATTAATGTCTTGATAATGCAATGCCAAAAATAATATACTCGAACAATTAAGGCATAATCGCGCCACAAATATAATTAAATTATACATTTTTGATGCTACCAATCTATTTATATATGACCTATATATGACTTTCATATAAAATACAATCCGTCTATGTATATTATATGCATATATATACATATTCAGAATGCTGTTATTATACAATAAAGTTTACAAAATGTAAAACAAGACTCGTGTATGGCAAACCGTATAGTAAACAAATGATGCCACCAATTTAGACTTATATCGATGATAACAATATGTCTGAACTCAAGTTTCATCTTCCAAACCAGTTTATTATTATTCGTTACAAAATTCCAATCATGGAAAGAAGATAAAAACGCTGATCCAAGACAAGTATTGCAAAGACTTACGAAGACTAGACAAAGACTCCGAATTGTGCAACAATTCCCAAGTATTACAAATAAATACGGTTGTATTTTGTATGATGGTCATGCACATTTTTTTTGAGATTACTGATTGGAACCGACTATATTCAAGTTAATTAAAAGAATAAAAGTAAAAATAAAAATTTAATCATATCGAACTATAGAAAAGGGTAGCTTATTGGACCCTTTTATAACTATGCATTACGTTTATATTTAAGAAGCATATTGTTTATACTGATAAACGTTGTTATATTATTGTAAAGTTAGTAAATATAGTTAATTTATCAAATTTATAAAATTAATTCTATGCGAATCATGTTTTAAAAACAATACAAAATTTCCATTTTTGTATGTAAAATATCTGAAATAAAATTAATAAAAATAAATTTTTTTAATTTCTATTTCAAAATTAAAAAAAAATTTCGATTATCGTAATTTATTGCTCCTTCGAATTTCAATTAACCGAATATTGTTAATGTTACTTCGTTTGCTTTGATTGCGCCATTTTGAATATACAAAATAATCTAAGTTTTTTAAATAATTATCAATATTTTAATAAATAAATAAATAACTTTTTACTTTCTCTATTGCGAAATTTAATCCTATAAAATTATTCTAAAGTTGTGGCTGCTTAAAAGCCGCATATATCAGATTTCACTTACTCTGTATATGTTGTGATACAAAGTCTCAAAGGAATGAAACCTTTATTCGCAATCTGATTAAAATGGCCTAATCTTAGATACACGATTACGTATCGGAAAGTTTACAGATTTTGGAGTAAACATATGCACACACTTCGTTAACGAAAGAAGCTATTGATTATCTCGAATAATAAGAGGTCGTTTCATGTCGAATGTAATATTTATTTTTTTTTTTTTGTCAAACATAAAATTATACTTTTGCTCTACTTACCCTCGTTTCTGAGAAATCTTTATCTATGTAAGGCTCTTCGGCGCAAAGGATACGTATTGCGAGTCCAGGCCCTGGGAAAGGGTGTCTGGATACGAGGGCTGCTGGCAGTCCCAGATCACATCCCAGTTGCCTGACCTCGTCCTTGTGGAAGTCTTTTAACGGTTCGACCACACGACCCTGGTCTCTCAGTTCTCGGACAAGTTCGGTGTCGTTGTGATGAGTCTTAATTGCCTCAGCTTTGCCACTCGCTATGAGGCTCGCACTTTCGATGAGATCGGGCCTCAGTGTACCTTGGCCGAGGAATACTTCCTCCGGCTTCAAGCCCATTTCCGTGATAGCTTCGTTAGCGATCCTCACGAAAACGTCGCCGATGATTTTACGCTTTTCCTCGGGAGCTGTCGTGTTGCACAGCATCTTCGTGAGCCTCGGCTTCACGAAAACGTTCGGCTCGCGATTTGTCTTGTTCACTACGACACAATACACATTCGGATTGAGTTGCGGGGGTGGTATCGGTTCACCGGGTATCGTCGTAGTGCCATTGAGGAAGTGATGTGCGGCGTTTATTACTCGGAGTTTGATGCCAATCTGTGCAAGGCTCTGTTCGACCATTGGCGTTTCACCCTTACGCATGAATCCATTGTTGATATGTACGGCTATGACCTGATCCTTATTCAGAGCCTTGTGCAATAAGGCAGCGCACACCGTCGAGTCAACGCCACCACTGACGAGCATCAAGACTTTATTGTTTCCTACAGTTTCTTGAATATAACGAATACACTGCGCTTCTCGATCAATTAGCGTATAATTTCCGGTGCAACCAGCAACTCTGAACAGAAAGTTGTGGAGCATCGTTTTCCCTTGTGTTGTAAGGTCAACCTCTGGATGAAACTGAACTCCATACAGATTCAGTTTGTCACACGTTATACTAACGATAAAATTCGAGGACGTGCCTGTTACACGAAAACATTCTGCCAATGAGTCTATACTATCACCGTGAGTTAGCAAAACCATTTGATTCTTGTCCAAACTCCTAAAACATAACATGATTTTTATATGAATGAATTATGTTACTGTCATTATTAACTTCTGAAATAACAGATTATTCAAGCAACTTGTCGCGTAATCGATAAAAGGTTTGTTTAATTTTCCCATTATTTAAGAATAATACTAACTTGAATAACAGGCATTTCGGATCAATTTCAATGGGTAATTGTCCATCTTCTCGAGTTTCTTTTCGTGCAACAGTGCCACCAAACTCCTTATTCATCATTTGCATGCCATAACAAATGCCTAAAACCGGAATTCCTATTCGGAAAATGTCTGCATCATACCTTGGGGCATCCTCTGCATTTACAGAATTTGGCCCCCCAGAAATAATGATGGCTCTAAAAATACAAGATAAATAAATGATTAAGTATATATTTTTTATATATTTTAAAAGAACTGAAAAACTTGTAATACGTAAGCAATTGAGTTCTCAAAAACTAATAAGGAATTTAATTTACTTGTAGCCTTGTTTTTGGAGGGTAAATGCTGGTGTGTCAAGTGGCAAAATTTCACTGTGAACATTGAGTTCACGTATTCTGCGATCGATGACTTTTCCATACTGAGCACCAGCATCGAGAATGGCAACTCGTTCTTCTCCAACAACTAAGCTCATGACTGCATCGTCTGCTCCATTATTTCGATCGAGGTGAAATGTACCATCTGCATTTTGCTCCATAGTGTGTCTTAGCCTCTTTCTTAATAGATATCACTTTCGATCCAATGGCACTAGAAAAATATCAAACAGTCCTTAAATTTTGTTATTCTATTGAAGACAATTATCTCTTTGCGATTCTAATCTACATATACTCATTATCAGTTTCTTAAAATTTTAAGAGTTAAAAAGTCACCAAGGGTCATCACCAATCGAGTTTACGCAATACGTTTTTTCTTTTGGTTCGAGGGTTTCTTCGACATTATTATATACAAGGTAACTAAATGCAGATGTACGCGATAAAGATAACTCTTCATTTATGCATTATTGATGGTATCATGTATTGAAATTCTTGCTTATCGCAGACAGCGTAATACATCATGATCGTTGCACATCAAGATTACTCCAAATTTAAAAAGAAAAAAATAAGTACCGAATGACCTTGGAACTTTTAATGTTCTTCAGGTAAAAATAAAAACACTTATTGTGTTTTTTGGAAATTTTCCATTTGTCATAAATCACGCCTGTTGATTAGAGGTTAGGTGATTCCTGGAGTAAACGAAGATACCGTCGCGGAAATTTTAATAAAATCGGATCATAATTTATTTACACTCTAAAGCGTACGTTCATGTAAGTATTTGAATTTAAATTTGTGATTTTCAAATTGGAGAAGAGTGTATCACAAGTTTTGCTGTCCAATTTGTGGTGATTTGTGGTTCTAATTTCGTCGAATTCGGAGTCTATGCGACTTCGGGTCCCGGAGGTCGTGGCATCGAAGACGTTTGCAGAACGGCGACGGTAAAAGACGAAATTCACCGTTCCGATATTGACACATGGAAGGTTCGAAATGTTTACGCGACTGGCAAAACCGCAAGGAGCCGAATCGCGATCGACCGGTCGCGAATTTAACGAGAACACATTCGCGTACTCCGATATTCGGGCGGTACCATTTCGTATAAAAAAAATAACGGATGGAACCCGTAGACGACTTACCGTATCGGAAAACGCGCGTAGAATCTCGCGAAGCCTCGCGAGATCACGTTCAAGTGTCGAAATTAATCGCGAAATTACAGATCGTGCCCACGGAGACGAAAAAGGCGGCCATTCATTTGCTACAAAGCCAATGAGAGGCGCAGTGTTATGTAGATGGAAAACTTATAGCGGTGATATTGCACATACGTACATTGACATTCAACATTTGACACAGATATCCTTCCCTATTGAAAATATCCGGGTGGTTTTTACCACGTGGTCTAATAACCATATGGTTATTTCCAAGTTGCGACCGGGTACTTTCGGCCGATTTGACCAGGTCGAAACCACTTGGTCATAACCACATGGTTTCACCCCTGCCGATTAAGTCTTGACCACTTGGTCATGACTTGATGAAAAAAATCGTATTGAAAGTTAAAAATACGAATTCAAACGAATTAAAATGAATTAAAATGCATTAAAACGACGGAATTTCGGAATTTTTATTAATATATGGTGCGAATTAATGAATTAATAAATTGCGGTGAATTAAAATGTATACATATATATATATGTTGCGGAACAGAATCGGTGTTCTACCGATAAGACGGGCACCTGTTAGGTTATAATCATTGTAAAGGTTCCAAACGGCGGCGATATCCTAAAAAATTGTATGTATATTTTTATTTTCTATTTTCCAAATGCAAGGCGAATGTGCGAATAAAATCGTGTAGCCAACTCGGCGGCTGTGCTGGCTTGCGGGTGAATAAGAAGTCCGGGAGTTCGCAGTGCGTTAAAGTTGAGAAAAGAAGGTTCGCCAACTCACTTCCGGACGGATAATAATCCGTTGGTTCCGAGCACGTGGGATTGGAGAAAATGTTTAATTTCGGAGCCCGCTGGCCCGACGTCTCCCTTTGTACGGGGAACAGTGTTGCCGGATCGCGCTTGCTTCCGCGCCCGTCGCCGGAGCGTCGGCGAGGACGGCGAGTCGCGTACTCGGGTAGAGTCAGTCACGATTCGAATTGATTCGAATTGCGGATCGAACGGATATCGCCGTCTCGTCGCTAGATCGAAAAACTATAATAAAAAAAAGAAGATGTCTGAGACGAAATAAGTTTTGTTTGATTTTTCCTTTCCGCCCTTTCACTTACATTTTTTGGTGCCGAAACCCGGGACTCTATATACGGGAAGAAAGGGCGGATTGCGACGCGTTCGTGCTTCGCGAGTTTTTCCGCTCCGCGGCTGTATTTTCGTGTTCGCCTCGAAAACTTTGTGGATAGAGCAAGTTGTACTTTGTACTCTACCGAATTGAGTTGCGTGTTCGACATTTACGTATTTCTACGACGAACTCTTTGACTCCTTTTGAGTGTACATAATGGAGACGAAGGAAAACCGAAAACGCGGTAGATCCGCGAAAAATAAGGCTGTTCCTGCAAAACAACGGCATACGAGGAAGCGCGAGACGGAGCCGCCAACGAACAAAGGAGAAGCTCGGATGGGACGCCAACGCGTGGAAGCAAGAGAGAGACATTCAGAACGGGAGGCGTCGACGACGCCATTGTCTCAATTCGGAGCAGAGGACGCCGTGCTTCATGGCGACCGAGGGGAAACGCAACGACAGTCGCCATTACCGGTAAGCGAACAAAGACACACGAACACAGTGAGAGTGCGTGAACAAAATCCGTGAAAGCTCGATGTACGATACCGATTTCGAACTTTCAGGTGCAAGGGAGTCCGCCATGTTGGCGTCTTTGTTTGGGACTTTGGGCACGCGACCGCCTCAAATCGAGATGCGTTACGGCTAGAGTCAGAGCATCGCGGTGATTTCGAACATACCGACGCAATCGTACCTCCCTTAGCGGTCGGTAACCCTCCGGTCGCGGTCGGTAACGATTCGGTGGCACCGTCGGTAACAGATTCTGTTTTATCTAATCGAGCACATATACGCGTACTCGATTTTCGCCTATTCCGGGAACGACTCCGTTTGAAAATGAAAATGAGATCCTTCGGATTTCCGAACATTTCGCTAACGCAATTGCGACAGCGATGCAGCATTCGGTCATAACGAATACGGGTTCCAACCAAATAGTGAACAGACTAGCCGCAGGCCCATTGCCGCGGAGTAACGGCGATTCAGTCAATGGAGCATTTAGGTTTCTTAAACAGCCCGGAACTCATGCGTGATATAATGCGAAAATTGCCGTCGACGATTACTTTCGCTTTCGAATCT